>JAXCGZ010022013.1:0-22006 GCA_037179515.1 Halocaridina rubra | reverse complement strand
GTATATGGCAGTACCCACAAATAAAATGTCGTAAGTGATACGAACAAGTACAGTATCGCAGTCGTGCCTGCGTATGAGCGCGTATATGGCAGTACCCACAAATAAAATGTCGTATGTAAAATTCTGGAGTGTTACCAAAAGGGCACAGATCCTATGCAAAATACACCAACGATAAGCTAACAGCTTACTAGGCAGCCAGATTACACATTTCTACTAGTAGTGAGAAAATTTATTTTCATGTGACAACTCAGACACATGAAAGGCTTAGCCTAGGCTCGATAAATGACACCAAAGTTTTTCTTCCAATCTATAAGCAGTCAATGCTTGAATATAAAACACAATTATAAGCAAAAATACTTAATATGCTTTCTCCCAATTCCTAAATCCTAAGGAAATATAAACAATTCCTAACAAGTATCACCCTTCAACGGATATATAAAACACGAATGCTTTAAAACTCAATCTTATCACGCAAATAAATGAAATTTTATATAACACGTCTTCTCGTCATGCAAAATTTCTTAAGTCTGTTACCACATAATCTCATGTAGATTTCCTGAAATATTGTTTACCACATGGGAAACAAGAAAATATTAGTTACCATAATTAATATTGAAAATAAAGAAAAATTTCTTATCCGCAACGTTTCTAGCGCGAAAATTTTCGTGTGCAGCTTAAGATTCATTCATTTCAATAATCGAGCCAATGGTAATCGGGTTTCATGTGCAATCTTAAAAAGCAAAATAAAAATAAATTTATAAAATCAGTCTGTCTGTTCGAGTCCCTGTTCGGGCGCCAATTAATGTGGGGGTTTGTTTTAAATGATGATGCTAGAGTGTTAAGATTCTGTTTTACTAAGGGGACTCAAAGTACCGAGCTCGGTTAAGAGCTCACAAACAGACAGGACAGATATTTGTACTTGAACACCCCATTTTTATTACCATTAGTCGGTTAAATGAAACTCAGAATTCAACTTTCTTTTAATTTTGGAAATGCAATGACATTAAAAGAATTGAATTAAATTTCTCAAATTAAACTTTATGAAATGCTGCCTCGAATCCCGGAGGAGGTGAGTATGAGTTCGTTTCCCGGCACCACGGACGTATGCCAAGACTTTGGCCTCAACTCGATGATTACCTCTGTCACACAGGCAGAGTAGAATACAGGACACTGCAATTTCAGAAACAGAAATGACACAGTTTATAATGGGAAACTGAAAGCATGAGCACACATATAATGAGTTTCCAATGTCATTCTACTGGATGAATATATATAGGTTATTCACAGCTAACCAGAAATATTTATGAATATATATAGGTTATTCACAGCTAACCAGAAATATTTATGCTACCATAATAGCATACAAAACATTAATTCTTTACTGGTTTTTAAAGAAAATAATATATTCACAATAAATGAAGAATAAGCAAGACAAATACAGTACTGTATGTATTCCTTAAATTGTGGGCAACCACAAAAGTTGCAATGCTTATTACTGATGTGCAATTAATATGGTAAAACACTCTATTTAGGGTAAAGGAAGAATCTACAAGATAAATACAGTATTCATTCACTTTTAGTTATCAAGAACTTTGCAATAAAAAAAAAGGGGTGCAAAACCACTTTTGAGGTATTTGCAACTTATAACTCAAAACACTTTATCCCCAACATATGAAGAATTAGCAAGATAAATACGGTATGCATTCATTAAATTGTGGTTAACAAGAAATATTTGCATAGCCAACTGGGAAAAATTACCTTTTGAATATTTGCAATTTGCCTTTTTGGCAAATAGCTTTATTGACGAGTTTTTGAAGTAAAAAAAAAAAACACTTTATTTACGATGATAGAAAGGGGTGAAATGAAATTAGAATTTATTAGGAAGAGAGATAGATTTTTACGGGCTCATAACTAGTCTTCAGAGGATGAGATTTTCGTTTATCACATTCAGTGAAAAGAAACTTCTCAGCAATATATATCAGCTGTAATTTACAGGTTAAGGAATTAACTTTGGCATGTGAGATTCCAGTGTGGTAATCTACAAAATTTCGTGTGACTGGGAATGGAATCTGAGAATAGAAATCCATAAGATTTATCCAGTAACGAATGTAACTAATTCTCGAAAATAAACCAATTTGCTTGACCCACGAGCTTTACCATACACTATCCCTCACCTTGTTGTGCTAGATGAATTCCTTGTTGTGCTAGATGAATTCCTGTGAAGATGCCACGTAAAATATTGAAAATAAACTTAGACCACCCAGGCGAGATGTTGCCTCTGGGCAGTCTCGGCGCCAAAAGAGAGCGTCTCCTCGTGGTGCTTCGTGACGTCATCTGTAGGAGACATTCCTAGAGCAGTAATTGGCTCTGATTTCATTTTAAGGATTATTTTAGTGGTGGTCCCTGGCAGGCAATTATAGCAGAGATGCAAGGGAGAGACAGTATTTTTAGGTGCAACAAGTGGAAGCAAATAAAATAAAACGAGAATACTAATGAAAAGTTAGGTTACTGGTTCTGTGTTTCTTTTTAATTTTCTTGGCCCGGAGCAGGCAGAAAAATAGGGGCAGCCTTTATATTGGGGCTATACTTCTACACGTACAAGAGGAGTAACTAAGCTATTTAAAATTAGCTATAAGCAAAAATACAAATTGCAAATAATCATAATCTGCGAAAGTCAAGAAGTGGGAATTAATTTTTTTAGTTAGAAAATAACAGTTATATTAAAGGGAATTATTTTAAAATTTTTTTAGTTAGAAAATAACAGTTATGTTACTAATTTAATTAATAAGGCATCTAACAGCCTCTGTTGACATTGAGCGAAACACTCTGTCACACCATGATGTAAAACCAGAACGGAACGATGATTATTATAAAAAAAAAATTATCAGCAAGAGCTATTTTATCAAAAGAAAATTTTGCAAAAAACGTATCTAACAGACTCACTAGGATTATGGCCTCATTCATGAGGAAAGAGAAAGATCAGAAACAGAAATAGGAGGGAGATTTTTATATTGGGATCATGCTTTCAACACGTACAAGAATACTTAATAAAATGTATTTAAAATTAGCTATAGGCTGAAATATAAACTGCAAATAATCATAATCTGCAAATGGCAAGGAGTGAGAATTACTTCAGTAAGAAAAAAAAGACAATTAATAGTTACTAAATTAACTAATAAGGCATCAACTACAGCCTCTGGTGACTTTGAGCAAAACACTCTGTCGCAAAGGTTGAATTTATCATCCACCCATCATCCACCGAAGCTCCAGAGAAGATCCATGACCTCAACACTCCTCACCTAGCACAAATCTATTGACCAAGCAGTCATATATCATCGCTGCTCCTCCAAGATTGAAGGGCAGACTGTCCATCAAAGCAAATCTTAGTCCACATCTGCGGTCCACCTCCTGCTCAAGTGAACCTTGGCATCTGGGGCAAAGTCCATCTCAGGGAATATAACCCTGAACTCCTGAGATGTTTCCGCTGTCAGTGATTTGGCATCACTGGAACACTTGCTATATCCCAGTGAGATGTATTATCTGTAGTGGGGGGCATGCCACCGACCTTTGCCTCACTAAATACAAGGCCTATGAAGAGACAGTGGCCAAGTACCCTAACTGCCTGGGGTGCCACTTCACATGGAATAATTGCTGTCTTGAGAGGCTGATGAGGATTCCTCATAGATTCCCTTCCTCTGCTCCTGCCGTCAACTGCACCACCTCTACCTTCACTCCTGCTCCTCCACCCAACTCCAATCCTTGGAACAGATCCCCTCCTGCCCCACCCAGACCACCCTCCCCTACCCAACACCCATCACACAACACTAACCAGGCCCCTGACAAACATATTATATTTCCTACTGCTCCTACTCCCACACCAACTCCAACCACCTACTCACACAATAGTTACCCCACACAACACCCACACTAACATCACCCCACACATAACAACACCTTTTGCAACACTCAGACTACAGCTACCACCACTCACAGACCTCCTAACAACACCAGGTCCATGGGCCCCAGACTTTACACCCGCACTCCCACTCATTCTCAACAGCCTCTCCAAACACCTTCCTCTGCCTCCTCATTGCAACCCATTCCCAATCCTCAACCACTCTTCGCAGTGCAAGACATCACCAGCCTCATTACTCAGGCTATTCAAGCAGCAGTTCGACTCTTCACTGCCAATGCCTCTCCTAGAGACGCCGTCTATCAAGTCACTGAAATTACTCATAGTATCGTTGCTCAAGCCCTCATCTCTAGGAACCACCGCCAACCTCAACAGGCAGCTGCTCCTTTCACCTCCACCTTTTAAATCTTCATGATGCCTAATCTCAGGATCATTCAATGGTACGCCCAGGGTTTAAGACAAAATATCTAACACTTGGAAGGCATTGCCAGGGCTGACAATATTGGTGTCATCAAGGTTCAAGAAGCCTTGTGTATGGGTCAAAACAATCCTAAAGTCTCCAGGTACCAGGGATTCTACCAACACTGAACTCCAGGGGAGAATAGAGGCAGCACTACCTTTATCAGGAAAAACTTACTGGCCAGAGAGATCACCCAACCTGTCCTTTGCGGCAAAGGGGTCCATGTCCTCGCTGTCAACATTAATCTACAGGGCAGCTGCATAGATCTTTATAAATCTAGAGACAGCACAATGGGGACTTAGACCTATCTACCCTCTTTGGTTTAGCCAGCCATCGTGACTTGGTAAAGGAGGCGACTTTAATGCTCACCATCCAAGATTCAGGTATGAGTGCCCCTTTGCAGCAGGCAGACACATCATGAGTCTGCTGTACAACCAAGCAGACATCACCTTGCTCAACTACCACAAGTCAACTCACTACAGAGATGGAATACTGGATCTCACCTTCGTTTCCAACTCCCTAAAACAAGATGCCACTTGTAGAGTTCACCTCCAGTCGTGAGTGACCACCATGGGAGTCACCTGAAGCTGCCTATTCCTGAAATCTTCCAAATCCCTACTCCTTCTCCTCGATGGAATTTCAAGAGGGCCGATTGTGGCCGATTCCAGGAGCACCTCAGCAATTGATACTCAACTTATCCACCACCTGGAGATATTGACCAAGCTGAGGGTGAGCTAGTAAAAGCCTTGCAAGCTGCAGCTGACTCCTCTATCCTCCTCTGCAAACCACAGCACGCTAATCATCGTAACAGGTGGTACTACTGTGATAGAGTCAAAGGACTCAATCACAGGCTCAACGTCATCCTAGAAATGTACAGGAACTGTCGCACTGAAGACTCCTGCTGTACTCTCCAGGTAGTCAAAGATCATGTCCATGAAGAGACATGAGAAATTAAGAGGATATAATGGCTTGAGTGGTCTTTCACCCTAGATGCTCACACCTCTGTGGGCCAAATGTGGAGGAATATCAACTCTTTTGCTAAAGGAAGACCTCTAGAACCATCCCCCACTGGGACCCCAGCAGGGTAGCTGAAGAACTGTCCACCAAAATCGCAGAGAGAGGTAACTCCGACCAGCTCCCCATCGCAACCAGAACAACTCCTCATGGTCTCACCGCTGCAAGATGGAATGAAGAGGCCATCAACACCGAAGATCAAGCAGATGCCCCCTTCACACTGACTGAGTTGCAGAAAGTAAGCAAGAGCTCCAAGAACACAGCCCCAGGTGTGGACAGAATCACATACTCGATGATTCAGAATATGGGCCCCCAAAGGGAGCTTGCTCTACTCTCTCTGATTAACAAGACATACTCAGAGAGTCAGACCAACCTCATGGAACAAGGCAGATTTTCAGTCCATTCCTAAGCCAAAAGATCTGGAAAACCCACGCCCTATCTCCCTCTTAAGCTGCCTGAGCAAGACGGCAGAAAAGATGGTGCTTAACAGACTTCGTTGGAAGTGTCCACCCTTTCACGAAAATAAGTTTGCCTTCCAGATAGGCATAGGCACCTTAGAATGCACAGCTTCCATGCAATCATTAATCAATGATCATTGTGGATTCATCCTTTTTCTTGACCTAGAGAAGGCCTTTGAACTTACCACTGTACCGGCAATACTCTCTGCTCTTGTTGCTAGGCAGATCAAAGGAAACCTTTTCTTCTGGATCAAGCTGAGTCTACAAAACCGTAGTGCTCGAGTAAAAGTTCAAGGGCATTATTCCACCTATAAAGTCCATGAAAATGGAACCCCTCAAGGTGGAATTTTCAGCCCGCTCCTCCTCAACTGTCACATGGAGAAAATCATAGACATTGCACTACAACCTGGAGCTAAAATCTTCAGTTATGCAGACGACTTTGCCCTTGTCAAAAGAGGCGACAGGAATACCTCCATCTCTCTCAGACTAAGATAAACGCCCTCAAAACTAAGGTGCTCCCAATCCACCAATTGAGGCCAGACACTAGACTCGTCATAGGCAATGAGCCTGTGGACTGGGTTACCAAGCATCTAACTGGGTGTATACATAGTGTGACAGAGTGTTTCGCTCAAAGTCACCAGAGGCTGTTAGATGCCTTATTAAGTAATTTAGTAACTTAACTGTCATTTTTCTAACTAAAAAAATAATTCCCACTTCTTGACTTTTGCAGATTATGATTATTTGCAATTTATAATTTAGCTTATAGCTAATTTTAAATGTACCTTATTTACTCTTCTTGTACGTGTAGAAGCATAGTCCCGATATAAAGGCTGCTCCTATTTTCCGTCTCCTACGAGCCAAAAACGTTCTGGAGATTGTTTACCAGTAACCTAACTTTTCATTTTTATTCTCGTTTTATTTTATTTGCTTCCACTTGTTGCACCTAAAAATACTGTCTCTCCCTTGCATCTCTGCTATAATTGCCTGCCAGGGACCACCACTAAAATAGTCCTTAAATTATATCAGAGCCAGTTACTGCTCTAGAAATGTATCCTACAGATGAACTCACCAGGAGGGACAATGAGGCGTCCTTTTTTGGCGCAAAACTTCCAAGAGGCAACATCTCGCCTGAGCAGTCTAAGTTTATTTCAAACCTTTTTTTTACGTGGCATCTTCACAGGAATTCATCTAGCACAACAAGGTGAGGGATAGTGTATGGTAAAGCTCGTGGGTCAAGCAAATTGTTTTTTTTCGAGAATTAGTTACATTCGTTACTGGCTAAATCTTACGAATTTTTATTCTCAGATTCCATTCCCATACAAATTAAATTTTGTAGATTACCTAACTGGAATCTCACTTGTCAAAGTTAATTCCTTAACCTGGATAAACGAAAATCTCATCCTCTGAAGACTGGTTATGAGTCCGTAAAAATCTATCTCTTTTCCTAATAAATTCCAATTTCATTTCACCTCTTTCTATCATCGTAAATAATGTGTTTTACGTCAAAAACTCGTCAATAAAGCTAGTTGCTATAGAAATTGCAAATAATTAATCATTTAGCTAAAGTGTTTTATGCTATAAACTGCAAATAATTAAAAGGTAATTTTACCCAGTTGGCTTTGCATATATTTCTTGTTAACCACAATTTAATGAATGCTTACTGCATTTATCTTGCTAATTCTTCATATGTTGGGGATAAAGTGTTTTGAGTTATAAGTTGCAAATACCTCAAAAGGAGGTTTTGCACTCTTTTTTTTCATTGCAAAGTTCTTGATAACCAAAAGTGAATGAATACTGTATTTATCTCGTAGATTCTTCCTTTACCCTAAATAGAGTGTTTTACCATATTAATTGTAAATCAGTAATAAGCATTGCAACTTTTGTGGTTGCCACAATTTAAGGAATACATACAGTATTGTATTTGTCTTGCTTATTCTTCATTTATTGTGAATAAATTGTTTTCCTTTAAAACCAGTAAAGAATTAATGGTTTTGTATGCTATTATGGTAGCATAAATATTTCTGGTTAGCTGTGAATAACCAATATATTTTTATCCAGTAGAATGACATTGGAAACCCATTATATGTGTGCTCATGCTTTCAGTTTCTCATTATAAACAGTGTGTCATTTCTGTTTCTGAAATTGCAGTTTCCTGTATTCTACTCTGCCTGTGAGACAGAGGTAATCATCAAGTTGAGGCCAAAGACTTGGCATACGTCCGTGGTGACGGGAAACGAAATCGTGCTCAGCACCTCCGGGATTCGAGGCAGCATTTCATAAAATTTAATTAGAAAATTCAATTCTTTTAATGTCATTGCATTTCCAAAATTAAAAGAAAGTTGAATTCTAAGTATCATTTAACCGACTAATGGTAATAGAGATGGGGTGTTCAAGTACAAATATCTGTCCTGTCTGTTTGTGAGCTCTTAACCGAGGTCGGTACTTTGAGTCTCCTTAGTAAAACAGAATCTTAACAACACTCTACCATCCTAACCCCAACAAGATTGGCGCCCGAACAGGGACCCGAACAGACAGACTGATTTTATAAATTTATTTTATATTGCTTTTTAACATTGCACATGAAACGCGATTACCACTGGCTCAATTATTGAAATGAATGAATCTTAGGCTGCACACGAAAATTTTCGCGCTAGAGACGTTGTGGATAAGAAATTTTTTTTATTTTCGATATTAATTATGGTAACTAATGTTTTCTTCCCATGTGGTAAACAATATTTTAGGAAATCTACATGAGATTATGTGGTAACAGACTTAAGAAATTTTGCATGACGAGAAGACGTGTTATTTAAAATTTCATTTATTTGCGTGATAAGATTGAGTTTTAAAGCATTCGTGTTTTATATATCCGTTAAAGGGTGATACTTGTTAAGAATTGTTTATATTTCCTTGGGAATTAGGAATTGGGAGAAAGCATATTAAGTGTTTTGCTTATAATTGTGTTTTATATTCAAGCATTGACTGCTCATAGATTGGGAAGAAAAACTTTGGTGTCATTTATCTAGCCTAGGCTAAGCCTTTCATGTGTCTGAGTTGTCACTTGAAAATAAATTTTCTCATTACTAGTAGACATGTGTAATCTGGCTGCCTAGTAAGCTGTTAGCTTATCTTTGGTGTATTTTGCATAGGATCTGTGCCCTTTTGGTAACACTCCAGAATTTTACTTACGACATTTTATTTGTGGGTACTGCCATATACGCGCTCATATGCAGGCACGACCGCTATACTGTACTTGTTTGTATTACTTACGACATTTTATTTGTGGGTACTGCCATATATGCGCTCATACGCAGGCACGACCACTATACTGTACTTGTTTATACTCTCAGGCACTGGGTGCTTGTCGGTAAAATTCGTTGTTGCTCATTCTTTTCATTTGCACCATAACCGCAGGTACTGCCACGTATTGTTGTTAGTCAGGCACGACTGCCATTCTGTATTACCAGTGTTTCATGCACTGTTTTGCAACATTTTGTTGCTGTTGCACTTGATTGTGTTGCTCATTCCTTTCATTTGCACCATAACCGCAGGTACTGCCACATATTGCTGTTAAGCAGGCACGACTGCCATTCTGTATTATCAGTGTTTCATGCACTGTTTTGCAACATTTTGTTGCTGTTGCACTTGATTGTGTTGCTCATTCCTTTCATTTGCACCATAACCGCAGATACTGCCACATATTGCTGTTAAGCAGGCACGACTGCCATTCTGTATTACCAGTGTTTCATGCACTGTTTTGCAACATTTTGTTGCTGTTGCACTTGATTGTGTTGCTCATTCCTTTCATTTGCACGATAACCACAGGTACTGCCACATATTGCTGTTAAGCAGGCACGACTGCCATTCTGTATTGCCAGTGTTTCATGCACTGTTTTGCAACATTTTGCTGCTGTTGCACTTGATTGAATTTTGAGTCACTTTTATGGTGAGGTTTTGAGATCACTTTTACGTTTAAGTTTGAACTGTGGTGTTGAATTTTTTTTTCTCTCCTTGGTGTTTTGTGGTTCTTTCATTTTTTTTTCTACCACTGTATTGTAGAGATTTTTGTTGTTGTGGTTGTTTGGCATTTCGTTATTGACTGTTAAGGAAACAAACATGGAAACCATCAAAACATTCGATGAGGAGCGTTACCTGGACATAATGATTGCTAGGGGTGAGAGATACGGTTTTTCCCCAAGACAGAAGCTCTTCGAATGGGCTCATGAGAAGATGGCTGAACGCCGAGATAAGCTGGAGAAGAGAGCAAGTGATGAAGCACAAGCACAACGTGAGGAGGCACAAGCACAACGTGAACATGAGCTTGCGCTTGCTCGGCTTCGAGCGGGAATCCCAGACAGTAGTCCTTCATCCGGAAATAGAGATTACAGGAACGGGAAGCACAAGAGCCCCTCGCAGAACTTCAATCGTCCAGCTCATCCTCCTCACACCTCTAAGCCTTATTTCGGCCATGCACCCACACTCACTAGGTAAGACCTAAGCCTCAGCAGTTCAGAGGCAAAGACCATTATTCTGCTCCACCTTCCCAGGGTTTTCAGTCAAACTCTAAGAGCCACCACGCTCCCTCACACAGCGGTGGCCCACATAGCCGTCTGGCCACTCACTCAGCCTATGTTGTGGAAACAGGGCCAGAAAGGGCCAATGAGGATAATGCCGAGGAACCACCACACAAACCTGCCAATGTGGAATTCATCGAACATGATGATCTGGAAATGATCCCAAAATGCCTAGAAACCATAAATGGTGTGGAAGCTGAGATAGCCCTTGACACAGGGGCCAATGGCATACTTGTTGACGAGAGATTCGACAGGGATGAAGATTTTACCAGCAAAGTCGTTCGTGTGCGGGTTGCTGAAAGAACACCCCAAATACGACGCTGCTGTGTCATTAACCTGGATTGCAAATACTACAAGGGAAAAGCCCCAGCTGTGGCAATGATTGGGCTTATGTTCCCTGTCTTGATGGGTCGTGCATTGAACCTAGTTCCTACGTTCTAGGCCGACCTCTACCATAAGGACATTTCTCGTTATAACTTCCCTCGGAGGAAGTCACATGAAGCCATTTCAGCAGCAACTCCTAGCCTCGATGCCAAGAATATGGACGATTCTCTGACTGACTCCATTGAGTCTGCTGCAGTCAGTACACGTAATGTGGAACGCAGAGAGTTTCCCCCTCCTTTACCTGATGATGCACCTCTAGAGCCATATAAGTCCCGTCCAAACTTTGCCAAATTGCAGCAAGACTGCCCCCGCCTCAAACGCTGGATGCAGCAGGCCACCGAGGGAAGGACCTTCACGGTGAGAGGAGGAGGCCAGATCACTTACGCCCTTGAAGATGGAGTACTTTGTAAGCATGTGACTAAAGATGGCCACACCTTTAAACAGTTGGTGGTGCCCGCTTCGTTGCGCCACCAGGCTATGTACGTGGCACACCATTTACCTCTGAGTGGACACACAGGCAAAGCAAAAACTTGGCACGTCCTTCAGAAGGCTTTTGCATGGCCAAACATGTACGCCGAGGTAGACAGATATGTAGGCTCTTGTCCTGTCGGTCAATCCACCTCAACGGCACCGGTACCGAAAGTTCCCATGGGGATAACTAAGCTCTCAATGGAATCATTTTCTAAGGCTGCTATTGACATATTCGGTCCTATTAATCCAGCTTCGTCCACGGGGAAACAGTTCCTCCTGGTATATGTTGACCTGGCAACAAGGTACCCAGATGCAGTGCCACTGTCTTCTATCACAACTGAAGCAGTCGCTCATGCCCTATTTGAAATCTGCTCCAGGGTTTGCTTTCCTGAGCAGGTCACTTCTGACAATGGAAGTTAGTTTACAAGTAGGCACTTTGAGGCTTTCTGTAACCATTTAGAAATGAAGCACATTCGTACGATTGTCTATCATGCCCAATCAAATGGAGCATGCGGACACTATAATGGGGCATTGAAGTGATGTTTGTGCAAGCTAGTGATAGATATATCTAGGCAGTGGAACAAATACGTCCCTGCTGCACTTTTCTCCTTCAGAGACATGCCCCACGACACTACTGGATACTCGCCTTTCGAGCTGATTTATGGTTTACCCCACCTGCGTGCCACAAGTGGAAGGTCCGCTCACCCTGAAGGGTGAACATCCAACAAAAAAAAAAAAGATATATGGTCATAAGGTCAGAGGCCCAGTAGAATTCTTGGCAGAATGTTGGGATTCACCTACCATCGAAGATGACGATAGGGACGTCCATGAGTATATTTTGAAGTTATCGTCTCACCTCAAAAAGGCTTGGAAAACTGCACAATTAGCCATTAATGGTCACCAGCAGACTGCCAAGCTCCTCTTTGACAAGCGTGCATGGCATCGTGCCCTGACACCAGGAGATCGAGCTCTGTTACTTCTTCCAACAGATACCCTCAAGCTAATGCTACGCTGGAAAGGACCGTACACTGTGGTACACCGGATGACCCCGGACAATTATGTGCTAAATGTTGATGGCAATAATCAGAAATACCACATTAACCAGCTGAAGCTTTATTGTGAGGACCCAGAGGCCCACAAGGAACCTGCGCTGGCACTCTCAGCAACTCCTATTGATGCCCCCAGCATCAACAGAACCTCCGGGGCTGCAGCAACACAGGTGCTCCATTATAGCCACCCCTTACTTCCTATATTGGAATACTCCACCCTTGCAGTGGAGACAGACTTACGGTAGTGGAGTTTTTCGGAAGAAGCCCCTTTGGCCGCAGCAACCGCCCTTGCAATTGAAGACATAAGCATAGCTTTTGAGGATGGTAAGGATCCTGCCATTCCCACACACCGATAAGAAAGTGTGAGTAATTGCATTATTAACTCCAGACTGCAACTGAGTCAACGGGAACAGCTGAACAAGCTATTAGAGGACTATGAGAACGCTTTCAACGACCTCCCAGGCATTACCACTACCCTTGAGCATCATGTAAGATTGACTGACCCAGAGCCATTTCGGCATTCCTATGGTCTTCCCCACCAGCTGTCCTTACAGCTGAAGGAAGATCTTGACACTTGGGTCCGCCTCGGAATAGTTGAAAAGAGCAGTTCGCCTTGGTGTGCGCCGTTACTGGCAGTGCGTAAGCGAGATGGCAGTCACAGGTTCTGCCTTGACTGTCGTAAGCTTAACTCCTGTACCATTTTTGATGGAGAGCCCATTGCTGACGCCGAGCATATTTTCTCATTGCTTTCCCAAGCCCGTTACCCGTCCAAGTTGGATCTGGCCAGTGGATTTTGGCAAGTCCCGTTGAGCGAGACTACCAAGCCTCTTACAGCCTTTTCCACAAGATATGGTCTATACCAGTTCAGGGTCATGCCTTTTGGTATGGTAAATGTCCCTGGCTGCTTCAGCAGACTCATGAGGATAGTACTACAGGATCTCGACAATGTTTCATGCTTCATAGACGACATCCTGGTGCATTCTCAGGATTGGTCATCGCACCTCGAGACTCTCCACAGAGTTCTCACTCGTCTGAACCAATATGGACTTCATTTAAGGCTTCTAAAAATGAGATTGGTTTAACACAATTGCAGTATCTCGGCCACGTGGTTAGAGAAGGAGTTATGTCTCCTTTAAATGACAGGGTACAAGCTATTAAGGATATGGAGAAACCTGCCATTGTCACTCAACTGAGATCATTCCTGGGTAGTGTCGGCTACTACCAACTGTTCATTCCACACTTTAATACTATCGCTGCCCCTTTGCAGCAAATGACCTCCTCGAAGCAAAGTAAAACCTCCCCTGTCCAATGGACAGATGAAGCGGAGAGAGCATTTTTCAAGCTCCGAGAAGCATTAGTGGGTGAGCCAGTATTACAACTGGTAAACCCTGATTTTCCATTTATCTTGCAGACCGACGCCTCAGACGAAGGCCTGGGTGCCGTGCTCTTGCAAGCTCGATCAGACAACTCAGCAGAAGTAGCTCCAGTGCGATATGCAAGCCGCAGGCTTTGCCCTGCAGAGCGAAATTACTCCACCGTGGAGAAGGAAGCTCTAGCTGCATATTGGGCCATAAAGAAATTTGAAATCCATCTGTATGGCCAACATTTTACACTGAGAACTGACCACCGACCTCTCCTATATTTACAGACTGCAGACAAGCTAAATCCTTGCCTGAAAAGGTGGGCACTTTACCTGAATCTTTTCAAATTCACTGTCCAACATGTTCATGGCAAGGACAATGACCTTATTGATCTACTAAGTCGATGGTCGTTACCCTCATATGAGGAAGCTGGTGCTGTTAGCCTAAATTTGACTGGTCGGTAAAGATTACTTCTCTAATGTGTTGTTTATTTTATGTTTATCTTTTATGTCTTTAATACTGTACTGTAGTTGTTTATTTTATCATGCAAACGTTATTCCTAATGGAAGACGAAAAAGATGAAGAATAATTCTTTGATCGTAGTTTTATATTTCCCTTTGTGGGACTCTGAAAGCCAGAACATGGCAGAAGCATTTTAGTTTAGTTTTGAATAGCTGAAACTGTTTTAAATCCAGTCGCCAATGTTAATGACGATGTGGTTCAAATTTTCCATTTGCGTGTACTGTATTTTTTTGTATATTATATTATTGCCTTCTTGCATGTGAGGCATTCATAAACTTAAATATTGATATTCACTGATATCTAATTGTGATTTAATTTTCTTGAAAGTTGAATTTGATCACATTTCTTTTATGTTTTGCATGTCTTTTAATATTTTGTTTATGAGGCTTGTTCACTTTTCCTAATAGTATGATATGTTCCAGTGGTGGATCCCATTCTTATTGTTCATTTGTTCTTTTCCATGAGAAGGATATCCCATCCCTCATAATAACACTGAAGTCACCATAACTTCCTCTGTTCTTTTTTCGCCTTCTGTAGTAGAATTTTGCTAAATCAATATTCTATAGAAAGGGCCTTTGTGACAGAGTGTTTCGCTCAAAGTCACCAGAGGCTATTAGATGCCTTATTAAGTAATTTAGTAACTTAACTGTCATTTTTCTAACTAAAAAAATAATTCCCACCTCTTGACTTTTGCAGATTATGATTATTTGCAATTTATAATTTAGCTTATAGCTAATTTTAAATATACCTTATTTACTCTTCTTGTACATGTAGAAGTATAGTCCCGATATAAAGGCTGCTCCTATTTTCTGTCTCCTACGAGCCAAGAACGTTCTGGAGATTGTTACCAGTAACCTAACTTTTCATTATTATTCTCGTTATATTTTATTTGCTTCCACTTGTTGCACCTAAAAATACTGTCTCTCCCTTGCATCTCTGCTATAATTGCCTACCAGGGACCACCACTAAAAAGTCCTTAAATTATATCAGAGCAAGTTGCTGCTCTAGAAATGTATCCTACAGATGAACTCACCAGGAGGGACAATGAGGCGTCCTTTTTTGGCGCAAATCTTCCAAGAGGCAACATCTCGCCTGAGCAGTCTAAGTTTATTTCAAACCTTTTTATAACGTAGCTTCTTCACAGGAATTCATCTAGCCCAACAAGGTGAGTGATAGTGTATGGTAAAGCTCGTGGTTCAAGGAAATTGTTTTTTTTTTGAGAATTAGTTACATTCGTTACTGGCTAAATTTTACGAATTTTTATTCTCAGATTCCATTCCCATACAAACGAAATTTTGTAGATTACCAAACTGGAAACTCACTTGCCAAAGTTAATTCCTTAACCTGGAAATTACAGCTGATATACATTGCTAAGAAGTTTCTTTTCATTGAAAGTGATAAACGAAAATCTCATCCTCTGAAGACTGGTTATGAGCCCGTAAAAATCTATCTCTTTTCCTAATAAATTCTAATTTCATTTCACCTCTTTCTATCATCGTAAATAAAGTGTTTTATGTCAAAAACTCGTCAATAAAGCTAGTTGCTATAGAAATTGCAAATAATAAATAATATAGCTAAAGTGTTTTATGCTATAAACTGCAAATAATTAAAAGGTAATTTTACCCCGTTGGCTTTGCAAATATTTCTTGCTAACCACAATTTAATGAATGCATACTGTATTTATCTTGCTAATTCTTCATATGTTGGGGATAAAGTGTTTTGAGTTATAAGTTGCTAATACCTCAAAAGGTGGTTTTGCACCCTTTTTTCATTGCAAAGTTCTTGATAACCAAAAGTGAATGAATACTGTATTTATCTCGTAGATTCTTCCTTTACCCTAAATAGAGTGTTTTACCATATTAATTGTAAATCAGTAATAAGCATTGCAACTTTTGTGGTTGCCCACAATTTAAGGAATACATACAGTACTGTATTTGTCTTGCTTATTCTTCATTTATTGTGAATAAAATTGTTTTCCTTTAAAACCAGTAAAGAATTAATGGTTTTGTATGCTATTATGGTAGCATAAATATTTCTGGTTAGCTGTGAATAACCAATATATTTTTATCCAGTAGAATGACATTGGAAACTCAGTATATGTGTGATTACCTAATTGATTACCTAATTGTGTTTACGGGAAAGAGCCCAAAGCTCGTATCTTCCCGTCTCCTGATCGGTTCCATATTATACTTAGTGATACTTATCATACCTGTCCTTAAAACTATGGATTGAGATAGCATTAACTACCTCCTCGCTTAGCGAATTCCAATTATCAACTACTCTTACACTGAAAAAGTATTTTCTTACATCCTGCAAAGATGTTTTTTTACGAAGCTTCAAACTATGACCTCTAGTTCTTGAGCCAGCCATATCAAAATATCGATCCCTATCCACTCTATCATAACCATGAAGGAATTTAAAGACTGTCACCATATCCCCCCTCACTCTTCTAGCTTCGAGTGATTGTAAGTCTAATTCCCTCAGCCTCTCATTATAACTGAGATTGCGTATTTCTGGCACCAGTTTCGTGGCATGTCTCTGAACTTTTTCAAGCTTAGCTATGTGCTTTTTCAAGTGCGGATTCCAAAAGGGGGCTGCATATTCGAGTTTTGGCCTCACATAGGTTACATAAATATTTATAAACATTTCCTTGTCCATGTGCCTGAAGGCTACCCTTACATTTGATAAGAATGCATATGCTGCCCTTACTATGCCGTTTATATGTATTTCTGGAGACAAATCTGCCAGTATGTTTACTCCTAGGTCTCTCTCATTTTCTGTCTCTTGAAGTTGTACTCCAGCCACCGAGTAGTCAAGCTTGGGCCTTCTTGCACTTGTACCCATTCTCATTACCTTACATTTTGAAGTATTGAATTTCATTAGCCACTTTTCTGACCACTCATGCAGATTATTTAGATCCTCCTGAAGTTCTCTACCATTGTTCTCGTTTCCTACTTTCTTCACAATCTTTGCATCATCTGCAAACACATTCATGAATGAATTTACACACTCTGGTAGGTCATTTATATATACAAGGAACAAAAGTGGCCCTAAAACTGAACCCTGTGGAACTCCACTACCAACTCTTCTCCATTCAGACACTGAGTGTCTTGCTCTAACCCTCTGTTCCCTTCCTTCTACGTAAGTTTTTATCCATTCCAAAACATTTCCACCTATTGTAGCCATTGATTGCAGCTTCCTAATAAGTCTCCCATGTGGAACAGTGTCAAACGCTTTCTGGAAGTCTAGAAATATGCAATCTGCCCAGCCCTCTCTTTCCTGTAAGATTTGGCTTACCTCATCATAAAATTCTAATAAGTTTGGTACTGTTGATCTACCTTCTCTGAAGCCATGTTGCCTCACTGACAAAAAGTTGAAGGATTCCAAGTGAAGAGAGATATGTTTCCTTAGTAGTTTTGTAGTTCAGTCTGACAAGATATCAAGATTACCACAATATCATTTAAGGTAACAAAATAGACCAGTCATAATTATGAGAAATTTTTATGTATCGAAAATGAACAGACCAAAAATATCACACACTAGACGAAAAAGGCGGCAATACAGAGTCAGTGTTACCATAAAACAGAAATCCAAAACAATGTACAGTTCGTTATGACAAAAAGAAGCAAAATTAAGGGATCACTTTACAACAACAACAAAAATTATTAATAAATAAAGTGAATATATATATATATATATATATATATATATATATATATATATATATATATATATATATATATATATATATATATATATATATATATATATATATATATATATATATATATATATATATATATATATATATATATATATATATATATATATATATATATATATATATATATATATATATATATATATATATATATATCAATTAATAAATAAATTAATATATAAATAAAGAAGACATATATCATACCATTACAACACTCCAAATAAAGAAAGTAAATACACTATGCCACTACAACACTCCCCTGCCAGTACAGGAGTACATTAGTGTTTAATACTGATAATAGAAAATATAGATATATAATATATATGTGGAGACATAGATACAAAATACAAATTAATAATATACATAATCAGGGTTACTATTAAATCTAACTCGACGAGATTTCGTAACAACAGATTGAGGTAGTTTCTCTTCAATAACATCTTCATTATCAATATTTTCAGGAATAGTTGCACTACTAGGAATTAATGTATCAGAATCTGTGTCATTTGTGGAATTAGAATCAGAAAAATCATTATTTACACTTGGTTCAATCACATCAAAATTGACAGTTTCTGGCACAGAATCATTATTTACAGTAGGTTCTGTCTCATTAGAACTGATAGTTTTTGGTATTGAGGCAGGTTTCAATCTATCTACAGATACAGTAGTTAAATTTCCAGAAACCTGACGTAGAATAAAATATTTATCACCACGTTCCACAACTTCAAGTGGACCAAAGTAGGGAGCCTCTAAAGGGCGACGTACACGATCCACTCTAACCCAAACATGTGTACATGATTCAAGATCTTTTGGAACATAAGGTTTAACAGAGGATGAATGAAGGTATCCATAAGAGGATTCAGAAAAATCTAATTCATGCATTCGAGATACAAATTCAGTGACAATTTCTTTTTGTTGTGCAAAAGAAGGAATTTCATTTGTTACCATGATTTTAGGACTAAGTAGCATACTTCCTGTTACCAAAGTAAATGGAGAAACTCCAGACTCTGTAGGGACACATCTTAATCCTAAAAGTACTATTGGTAAAGAAGCAAGCCAATCATCTTTACGTGCCATCAGAGATACTTTCAATACTCTATGTGATCTTTCAACCATGCCATTGGATTGAGGGTGATATGAAGTGGTACGCAGTCTATGAAATCCAATTATAGAGGAAAGTTGCTGAAATAATGCAGATTCGAATTGAGCACCTCTATCAGTAAAAACATATAATGGCACTCCAAAACGAGATACCCAACCTTTAATAAAAGCAAAAGCAACAGTGGTAGCAGAAATATCTGTGATGGGGTTGGCTTCCAACCATCTAGTAGATCTGTCAATACAGATAAGAACGTATTGTTCTGGTGCTGTAAAAGACTGACCAGGGACTTTACTAGGAGGGAGAGGACCAACAATATCTAAATGTACAAATTCAAATCTCCCAAAAGGTGCTGTAAAATTTGTAATAGGAGCACGGGTATGGCGGTGCACTTTAACCTGCTGACAAGAAGTACACTCTTTAGTCCAACTTCGAATATCTCGATCCATATTAGGCCAAAAGTACCTAGCTTTGATAAGGCACAACGTACCTTTGACTCCTGGATGTGAAATGTTATGCATAAGTTGAAATACTGATTTACGACAAGCTAAGGGAAGAAATGGTCTTGGATGGGGTGTTGACACGTAACAATATAAGTCATGATTCTGAATTTTGAAAATTTTCAATCTCTCTTTGTAATTAAGAATTTCTGTGTCAGTGGATTGGCTCTCAGCTATACTGGTTAAATCATGTAAGTCCACTGAGACAGAAGATACAGGTAATGGTCTGGAAAGACAATCTGCTACAACATTGTCTGCACCCTTGATATGTACAACATCTGATATATTCTCGCTAATTAAAGACCAATATCGTTGCTGTCTATCTGACTTGGCTGTATGAGGATTCTTAAATGCAAAAACAAGGGGTTTATGATCAGTAAATAAAACGGTTTCACGTCCTTCAATTACATGTTTAAATTTTAATACAGCCAGATACGCAGCAAGCAGTTCTCGGTCAAAAGTAGAATAACACCTCTGAGTTTCTGATAATTTCTTTGAAAAGAATTCAATAGGGACAATTTTACCGTCCTGAATTTGGTGTAACGCAGCTCCAGCTGCCACTTGGGAACAATCAGTCACCAGATGCAGTGGAGAATTACACTTACTAGTGAAATATGCAATGGTACAAGCATTGCTAAGTGACTCTTTAGCACTTACAAAGGCAGATTTTGCTTCCGAATTCCATACGAGTTCTTTAGATTTAGGTTGTAATCTAATTAATTCGGTCAAAGGATATACAACATCAGCAAAATGCGGTACCATTTGTCTATAGTAATTGAGCATTCCTATAAACCTACGTAAGGCAGCAGAATCTGCTGGCTTAGGAAAATCAACAATATCTGTCTGTTTATGAGAACCAGGTTTTAAACCATTAGCAGTGATCAAATATCCTAAATATTCTATTTCATTTTTAAAGAATTCACATTTATCAATAGAAATTTTAAGATTATTAGAGCTTAGGATTTCAAATACTATAGACAAATGTTTCTTGTGCTCTTCTGTATTCTCTGAAAATATCAGAATATCATCCAGGTAAATAAATACAAAATCAAGGTTTCTAAATAAATTGTCCATCAAACGTTGAAAAGTGGCAGGGGCATTCCGAAGATCATAAGGCATATATAAATATTCATATAGCCCAAAGGGTGTGGTTACTGCTGTCTTTTCAACATCTGAAGGATTCATAGGGATCTGGTGATAGGCTTTTAACAAATCAATTTTAATGAATATCTTTTTCTTGTAAAGCTTTAATGATACACTACTAATATGTGGTAAAGGATATTTATCTGGCTTGGTCAAAGTATTAAGTTGCCTAAAATCACCACATACTCTCCACTTTCCTGGCTTAGGTTTAGGAACTAAATGAATGGGTGAAGCCCATGGTGATTTAGAAGGTTGTACAATTCCCATATCCAACAACTGTTTAAATGCTTCCTTGGAAGCAGAATATTTGTCTGGAGCCAACGGACGACATCTAGCAAATGTCGGAGGAGAACTCCCTGTATCTATATAATGAAAAACATTAGAATTCTTGAAAGAATTATTAGCTGTAAGAGGCTTAACACAGGACAAGAGTGAGGGAAAATCTTGGAACAACTGTTGTACAGAAACAGGTAAATAGTTCAAATTATTAATCACATAAGAAACATTATGATTTGCAATATCACCTTTTACAGAACATTGTGTTATATTGTCATGTAAAGTTTTATTCTTACAATCAATAAACAATCCAAAATTGCAAAGAAAATCATTACCTAATAAAGGTGTACATACATCTGCAACAACAAATGTCCACTTAAATCGACGGCGCAACTGCCGAATATCAAGGTCAAGAATAATTTCACCATAAACTTTTATAGACTCACGAGTGGCCGTAGAAATATTAACTGCTGTTGGCCTTAATAAAATTTCTGAAACATACTTATATGGAATAATGGAGACTGCAGCTCCTGTATCCACAGTGAAGACCATGTCACTACAACCAATTTTGGCTACAACCTGTAGAAGTGGCAGAACAGAAGTGGCCGTAGCTACAATTTTCTCTTCTGTCTGCTTTATTAGTTTTCCGAACTAGAAAAATTCCGTGCGGGCGACGAGGACCTAGACGTTGATGCTGGGGACGGCGCTCTAGATTTTTTTTTTTTACATTTAAATTTAACCTTTATTTCCATTTCATTACAATGGGTATTCGTCAGCCAGGGCAAGCCCCAACCCCCCACTGTGATGTCCAACCACAGCAGTTCCTGCCAGTAAACAGCTTAAACTCTCGGTCTTGGACGGGGACCGATCTTTCGACCTCGTGAATGCGAAGCCAGCGCGTTACCACTGTACTAGCCAGCAGGCTATTCCAATGTACATTGGGTATTTAAATAAGATACATATATATTCCAGATAGACATCTGTGGTGTACGATATAGACATACTAAAACAAACAAATCATAAAGATGAGTGTACCATTAAAATTTACAAGTAAAATCTTCCTT
>JAXCGZ010022012.1:0-15000 GCA_037179515.1 Halocaridina rubra | reverse complement strand
ATGTATGCGCGAAATATTTGTTCGATGGATATTATTACATTTCACTCACACCAACACAAGGTTAAATGCTGAAGCAAGGACGATGTAGAGCATTAATTAAAGGGTAATATGACCTTTATGTAATGGTTTATTCTCTCTCTGTGTCTGTCTATCTATTTAACCATCTATCTATCTATCTATCTATCTATCTATTTCACTCACTTATTCACACTGTGCCTATATTTATATACTTTTTGCATATATGGTATATATATATATATATATATATATATATATATATATATATATATATATATATATATATATATATATATATATATGGTAGGAAAAGCCCATTAAAGAAAACAACGAAAATATATTAATTTCGTGACCTTAACTGGCCACCTTTTCAAAGTACAATGACCAGTCATTGAAGGTGGCCAGTTAAGGTTACGAAATTAATAAGTAATTGTAATTATCTAATTGTGCTTACGGGATAGAACCCTATGCTCGGTTTCAGTCTTGTACTCAGCGATACTTATCATATTTGTCCTTAAATCAATATATTGAGTTAGTATTAACTACCTCCTCTCTAAGCGAATTCCATTCACCAACTACAATTACACTAAATAAGTACTTCCTTACATCCTGAAAGAAGTTTCCTTGCGGAGCTTCAAACTATGATCTTCATTCTAAAGCCAGCCGTATCAAAATATCGATCCCTATCCACTCTGTCAAAACCAGGAAGGAATTCAAATACCGCCACCATATCCCTCCTCATTCTGCTAGCTTCGAGTGATGGTAAGTCTAATTCCCTCAGCCGAACCTTATAAATGAGATTGCGTATTTCTAGCACGAATTTCGTGGCATATCTTTGAACCTTTGCTATCTTATTTATGTGCTGTTTCAAGTGTGGATTCCAAAAGGGGGCTGTATATTCAAGCTTTGGCCTCACATAAGTTACATAAATATTTCTGAACATATCCTTGTCTATGTGTCCGAAGACTACCCTTACATTTGCTAAGAAAGTATATGGTGTCCTTACTATGCCATTTATATATGCATTTCCGATGACAGATCTGCCAATATGCTTACTCTGTCTCTAGATGTTCTGTTCCTGCTGTTGAGTATCTAAGCTTGGTCCTTCTTTCACTTCAACCCATTCTCATTACCTTACATTTTGAAGCGCTGAATCTTATTACCTACCTTTCTGACCACTCATCAGACTATTTAGGTCTTACTGAAGTTCTCTACCATTGTTCTCGTCTCTTACTTTCTTCACAATCTTTGCATCATCTTCACACATATCCAAGTTGAATTCACAGACTCTGGTAGGTCATTTACATAACCAAGGAACAAAAGAGGCTCTAAAACTGAACCCTTTGGAACCACACTACTAACCCTTCTCCTTTTAGACAATGACAGTCTAGCTCTAACTCTCTGTTCCCTTCCTTCTAAGTATTAAGTTTTTATTCATTCCAAGATATATCCTTCTGTATCGCCATTACTTTCAACTTCTTAGTGAGTCTACCGCATGGGACCGTATGAAATACCTTCGTCTCACAGGTACTGTGTGGAGATTTGTAGCGTACTGATTGGTCGGTGCAGCAAATGCTTCTTCTCATCCACCTCAAGAATCTGGAACTCTCTTCCTCCTTCTGTCTTTCCTAATCCATTAACCTATCTTTCAAAAAACAGATCCACTACCATCTCAGGGCCTAATCCAGCCATCTTTCTAGGTATTCAGTACTACAACTATTTTCTCGCCTGTCCTTTATCCTGCTGTGTATCATTCTCTTATTTTTGGCATGTCCTTAAACTTCTAGCTTTTCTTCATATTAATGCTTTCTTGGTGTCCGGGCCTGATGACAGCAATTTTCCTGTCTATCCCTGTGTAACGCTCACAATATCTACATCTATATCTATATATATATATATATATATATATATATATATATATATATATATATATATATATATATATATATATATATATATATCTATATCTATCTATCTATCTATCTATCTATCTATCTATCTATATATATATATATATATATATATATATATATATATATATATATATATATATATATATATATATGTGTGTGTGTGTGTGTGTGTGTGTGTGTGTGTGTGTGTGTGTGTGTGTGTGTGTGTGTGTGTATGATTCTATTTCACGAGAAGCACGTGAATATTGTAAAAGTGGATGGTTATGCCTACGTTAGGAAACTGAAAGTAATTTTGAGATTTTTAGTACTTTCGATTGTATTTATCTAATACCTCTGAAGATGAGTAGTACACTCGAAAGTACTAAGAGTCTCAAAATCTCTTTCAATATTCTTACGTAGCCATAACCTCCCATATATATATATATATATATATATATATATATATATATATATATATATATATATATATATATATATATATATATATATATATATATATATATATATATATATATATGTATATGTATATATATATATATATATATATATATATATATATATATATATATATACATACATATATATATATATATATATATATATATATATATATATATATATATATATATATATATATATATATATATATATATATATAATCAGAACTTATAAAAATAATATGTGTAGCAGTATGTTTTTCTATGTGCGTATGAGCGTGCACGTATAAAAATATTTATTAGGGTGAGCAGCTACGGACTAATATTAAAGTCTCTCGTCTCTACGTGTCACTTGTGTGTGCAGGTGTTAATGACTCATATATATTATGCTGTACTAGGGAGTAAGGTTAGGAGGTACGCAGGCACGCTTCTATCCCATACATATGTGTGCTTATTGCCATTTACATACGTTCAAGTAGAGGTGAGTAAGTAGATAGCAGAGATACAGGGCAGGTATATATATATATATATATATATATATATATATATATATATATATATATATATATATATATATTATATATATATATATATATATATATATATATATATATATATATATTATATATGTCTGTCTGTCTCGTCTGTCTGTCTGTCGCTGTCTGTCTGTCCGTGTGCAGCCGTGGCCGGGAGGTCACTTACTCTACTTTCGTCAGATCGTAGGTTCCAGACTCTCCACGGTCTGATGATAGTGTGTGCATTCACTCTATCATCATGATATTAAACCGACTCTAACTATATGTGTGTATATGTATATATATATATATATATATATATATATATATATATATATATATATATATATATATATATATATATATATATATATATATATATATATATATATATATATATATATATATATATATATATATCTATATATATATATATATATATATATATATATATATATATATATATATATATAGATAGATAGATAGATAGATAGATAGATAGATAGATAGATAGATAGATAGACATATATAGATATAGATATATATATATATATATATATATATATATATATATATATATATATATATATATATATATATATATATAGATAGATATATATATATATATATATATATATATATATATATATATATATATATATATATATATACAAATAAGCACATTACCATATGTGAAAACATGTATCATATTTTACCCTGACCGGGACTCGAACCTAGGACACATAATTAATGTGCCAAAGGCGCTACCAACAACACCACAGAAGGTCTAAAAGAAAAACCAACCTTAAAGCCTAACTGCTATACTAGGAATCAACGCATTCTATCTGAATGCCTTTATGTTCATACTACAGTTTCTCCCAACCTCACTCGTGGCTTCGTCACACACCCCTAGCGGCTTCGTCACCCAGGTACTGTGGAGATATTAATCTTGCTGATTAGGAGGTGTAGTGACTGCTACTTTCAATCCACTTGTAGACTCTGGGAGTATCTTTCTCCTTCTGTCTTCCCTAACTCTTACGTCCATTTTTCTTTAAAAAATCAGATCTATCGCCATCTCAGGGTCTAATCCTGCCATATTTTTAGGTCTCCATTACTTTGACTTCTGTTTTGACCTGTCTTTTTATAGTTTATCGTATGAGTGAAGTGATCAGTGGAATATTATCTTCATGAAATTTGTCTTCGACAGCGAAAAAAATGGCCATACTGAACCTCACATTTTAACATAAAGAAAACCTACAAATTACCTTCCTGCATATATACGTACAGTATACAGGCTACCTTTCTTACCCACTTACCCATCGCTTCCCTTACTACCTTCCTACCTTGTGTTTGTCACATTAAAGTAGGTCGCACTAAAGGGGGAAGGCGAAAATAAAAAAAAAAAAAAACACGTAAAAAAAAAAATGGTGAAATACATGGACGCTCTGTCGCCTTCATCAAACAACAAGCAGAGATGTTTTGCGGAAGTATGTGAACGATTTTTTTTTTATTTTCGTCTATTTTATTTTTATAATGCTTTTGTATCCACCATTTTCGCGTCCTCACGAAATAAAAAAAAAATATGAATAACATTAATTTGTAAGAGAGGTACACACAAACGCCATGACTGAGAGAGTATCAGAATATTTTATTTTGTGTGTGTGCATATATATATATATATATATATATATATATATATATATATATATATATATATATATATATATATATATATATATATATATATATATATATATATATATATATATATATATATATATATATATATATATATATATATATATATATATATATATATATATATATATATATATATATATATATATATATATATATATATATATATATATATATATATATATACATATATACATATATACATATATAAATATATATATATATATATATATATATATATATATATATATATATATATATATATATATATATACATATATATATATATATATATATATATATATATATATATATATATATATATATATATATATATATATATATATATATATATATATATATAATGAGGCTTTGTATTTTCCTTTTTGATGTGGAAAAGGCAAAAAACCTCTTAATTATGTCATTAACAAAGGTGATACATTGTTGCTCTGAAATTACTGTCTTATGCTATTTTTTCTCCCAAAAATAAATGGCAATATTTTGCTACCTCAATGCTAGAACACGCGAGACGGAAAAGGGACTAACGCGGGTTTGAACTCGCCGGGTCTTTGGGCAGGGCATTCAGCGAGGACTCATTGTGGTACTTAGCACAATAAACGAAAAAAAATATATATTATTGTGCCAATATACCAGTCAGACTAAGTTAGGTTTTGTTAAGACTGATTGCTGGTGGTTCCCTGGTGATGATGAAATTTTTGTTTTAATGGGTAGAATATATAGCTTATGTGCAGTGACTATATTCAATAGAACGGTATATAAGCATATTTTCACCCTTGGCAAATATGCTCGAATACTCCGAGGTATGGCGAGGATATAAAGAGACACTAGCAGTCTGTCTTTTCCTATCCCCTGCCAACTCAGCAGGAATAGTGATTGCAATAGAGGAAATGGCAGGCCAATAGCCTCGATGTTAAACCTTTCTTCATTTAAACAAATATTGAAAATGCGACAGCGCGTTTCCAACCGCGCGGTGAAAAACGCCCTGTGTGAACAGGCCTTTACGGCTCTTTTTCTATACCTATTTCTACACCGAATATTCTGGCGTATTGGTTATAAATATTATCCATTCACAGCTGAAAAATTACAATATTCCCATCTCCCTTCCTCTAAGCTTTCTTTCAGTATTATTCTTTCAGCCTGTTTTTATTTTTATTGTGTATGATTCTCTTATCTTTCCTTGTTCTTAAGCTGCTGCTTTTTCTTAAATACACTCAATATCCGGGCCCGAAGTGATATATAGGTAATCAGTTGCTCCATATGTTAACTTGGTCATAAGAATAGGTGGATCAGTCCCAGAATCAGAACCTGATGTCATTTTCAGGTACCTAATCCGGGGCTGAAGCAAAAGCAGGTTACACTAACCTAGCCTAACCTGGGATAGGTTAGGTTCCGTTAACATGTAATTTTGCCTTTTGCCCAGCTTAAGCACATAAAATGACATTGAGTGCCTATTCAGGAATTGATCCGAATAGGCACACACACACATACACACACACACACACACACACACACACACACACACACACACACACACACACACACACACACACACACACACACACACACATTTACACCCCCCCACATATACTCATACAAACATGCATATATATATATATATATATATATATATATATATATATATATATATATATATATATATATATATATATATATATATATATATATGTTTTATGCATCAGTGACGAATTCGTCGATTATATAAATAATCTAGAGGAAAAAAGGCAAAATTATATAAAACGAAATTGACAGATTATTTTTGCCATTTTCCTATCATGCACGTGTGGTCGTGACGTCACTGAGTGGGTGGTGCTTATGTTGTTTATCGGGGGAAAAGAGGAGGTAAGGGGGGGGGAAGCCTTTTCGAAGGCCAAAAACAGGTACGGTACGCGACCCCGGAAATTCTGATGTCAACACTGCAGACGCCGCCAAGTTAAGAAACAAGGAATAATAATAATAATAATAATAATAATAATAATAATAATAATAATAATAATAATAATAATAATAATAATAATAATAATAATAGTAATAATATAATAATAATAATAATAATAATAATAATAATAATAATAATAATTATTATTATTATTATTATTATTATTATTATTATTATTATTATTATTATTATTATTATTATTATTATTATTATTATTATTATTATTATTATTATTATTATTATTATTATTATTATTATTATTATTATTATTATTGTTATTGTTATTGTTATTATTGTTATTATTATTATTATTATTATTATTATTATCATGTTGAAGAAAAAGAAGAAGAAGAAATATCAAAGGAAAGCAAGCGCAGAAGAGAAGAATCTGGAAGAGGATATATATATATATATATATATATATATATATATATATATATATATATATATATATACCTTGAGGGAGGGGGGATCGACTACTTCCTCCGTGTTCCCCTGCGTGTGGTAAAAGTTGACTAAATGTGGCGGAGCGCGGGGACAAGGGAATCCCCTCCTCTGTAATTTCTCCACGCAGAGAATCAAGGTATTTTGCTTTGACTCAGCCGTACCCCCTGTCTAAGGGGAAATATGACATGTGTGTGTGTATATATATATATATATATATATATATATATATATATATATATATATATATATATATATATATATATATATATATATGAGTATGTATGTATGTAACGAAAGCAAGAAATAGAAGAAAATGCAATAAAATGAGACCAATGAGAGAAGTTGTCATACGCGATGAGGAAGTAGATTTCTGGTAAGAGGTTTGTCCTACGATAAATAAGAAAAAGAAGTAGTAGCACAAAAAGAGGAAGAGGTATAATAAGAGTAAAGAGGAAGAAAAATATAGAGAAATGAAGAAACTGTAATAGCTTAAGAGGAACTCTCAACAAAATAAGATTGCTTATAAGATGTAGTCACCGTGGCTCACTCGGTAGCATCCGCGACTCTGAGGCGTCAGGTCGAGGATTCGCGCCCCGTCACGGTCTGAGGTTAGCTAGGGCATGCACTCAGGGTAACGATTACATCTGCCAAAACAAGTCCTTCGCAAGAAGGCAACCGTCCTAGCCCTTGGTTGAAAAGAGAGTCCGTGACGTAAAACCGGAACATCCTAACGAGTTTTAACTTAAGAATATTTTGCATTTTGAGAGGAGAAAGTGACTAATCCTAGAAGGCACCTAATGTCATTTTAGGCACTTAGCCTGTCTTTTGCTGCAGTGCCAGATTTACCACCTTAAAAGTACATCATGTACCTGTTCAGGGATTGATCCAAGAGGTATTATATAGTGTTTCCCTTCTGTTAGTTTTCCTTGGTGTGTATGGTGCCGATTTTCCCCTTCTAAGTTCTTGAAATCTAGTATTGAAGTTTTGGTTAGTGGTTTTCCTATTTGGCGAAGAGAAGGTGTTTCAGTATTGAAGGACAATTTCATAGATTATCATGTCTTTTCTAACATCAACCCTTTCCAAGATCTGGATTTTGAAATAGTGAACAGAAGAGGGTCAATTATCTAAGAAAAAAATTCGTTCATTGAGGAAAGTAATTGAATATTAACAAGGTCGCCCATAGTAGATGAGCTGATCAGAAATTAGCATATGTTATTTCTAGAAGGTCCCTATTCATATTAGGTTAGGTTAGGTTAGATTTGGTTAGCTGGATTAGTTCACTCTAGTTTGAACATTTATAATTATGTTAGGTTAATTTTGGTTAGGCTAGTTCACCCCTAAATAAATAAGAGTAGATCAAATTTTTAAATGTCACGGCTGCTTGAGATATTCCAACCATGAATGAAACGGGTCATAATGGACCCGTAGAAGTCACAGTTGTGGTAGCACTTCTATTTCAAGGGGGTAACTACATACTTGCATACATACATACATACATACATACATACATACATACATACATACATACATACATACATACATACATACATACATACATACATACATACATACATACGTACATTTCCCTTTGTAACTGGTGGCCGAGTCAAAGTACACACTCACTCAGCAGAAGCCAGGTTACCTCAGTGATTCCTCTTAGTTAAATGTGGATAATGGGTTGCCATAATTCTTCCCATCACTCTGGTCATTTACAGGATTAAGTGGGTAAGGATCTTTTTCCTTGGAGCCCGACAGCCACAGCTGTGTGAATGTAAGCAAAATCATAGATATGGTGGGTCAATACTGGATAGATTATTAAGCAAAGCAAAGCTGGAATCAATCCCAGAATAGACATCCAATGTCATTTTTAGGTGCTTAATCTGGGACTTAGGCAAAGGCAGGTTCTTAAAGTGAGATTGAGACTCATGTTAGATATCCTAATAAGACATGATCTAATCGAAAAACTAATTTTGTTTTCAACACTTTTTTTTACTTAAATCCTGGGTAGGTGTCTAATTTGAGATTGAGGTAGAACGTAGGTGCTTCATCTAGGATTGAGGTACATCAGGTATGTATTCTAGGGTAAATTCAAAAACTGAAAAAGATTCAGATTGGGAGTGAATATTGGTAAATAAAAAAAAATTTAAAATGTCACTGAGTATTAAAGTCTCCTGACTGAAAAATTAAGAAAAAAAACATGGTTTATTAGATTAGTGTCAAGTGATGCATAGCAAATATTTTTTCTGTAATATATCGCAATATGTTAACCCTTTTCAATTGGCAATTTCAATAACAAATTGATGAAATATTTTTTGTGATACTTGAAGAAAAAATGGTTTTCATTTTAAATATGAGATTATCTCAAAATGAATTGAGAGAACCAATGCGCATTTGTGTGTGTGTGTGTGTATATATATATATATATATATATATATATATATATATATATATATATATATATATATATATATATATATATATATATATATATATATATATATATATATATATATATATATATATATATATATATATATATATATATATATATATATATATATATATATATATATATATATATATATATATATATATATATATATATATATATATATATATATATATATATATATATATATATATATATATATATATATATATATATATATATATATATATATATATATATATATATATATATATATGTTGATTCGGATTCGGTTTTACGTCACGAACTCCCTTTTCTACTAAGGGCTAGGACGGTTGCCTTCTTACGAAGGACTTGTTTTGGCATATGTAACCATTACCCTGAGTGTATGCCCTTACTAACCTCAGTCCGTGACGGGGCGCGAACCCTCGACCTGCTGCCTCAGAGTCGCAGACGCTACCATTTTGCCACGGAGACTATATATATATATATATATATATATATATATATATATATATATATATATATATATATATAATATATATATATATATATGTGTGTGTGTGTGTGTGTGTGTGTGTGTGTCTGTGTGTGTGTGTGTGTGTGTGTGTGTGTACTCGCGCTGCCGCTTACAATTAAAGCTATATTGTCTAGCTGAGTATGGCACAGGTATATATATTTTGATCGTCTTTGCATTAGTCAATAGAACACACACACACACACACACACACACACACACACACACACACACACACACACACACACACACACACATATATATATATATATATATATATATATATATATATATATATATATATATATATATATATATATATGATGTGCGTAAAACACCAAGGTCAAAAGGAAAGATATTTGTATGTTTCCTCATTATTTGCTATGCACTAACGAATATGAAGGAAAAAGCTTATTCAATTTTTTTTTTTTTTTAAGGAACCAAAGTACAAAATGCATTTAGTAAAAACTTAAAAAGTCAATTTTACATTTTACATTGAAAATGATACATAAACAATAAATACCAAAAAAAAAAATTATTTCCGCCTTTTGGCGTGTATGTGTTTCGTCAGTACATAAATATGGCAAAAAATTAGAAGAAAAAATCCTTGATTTTTCCTTGAAAATCGTTCATAAGTAACACCCCCCCCCCAAAAAAAAAGTAAAAAAACAAAAACAAAGTAAGAACAGTTTTCCTTGTATTCTTTGAAAATATAACATGAATTCGCAACAAAAATAAAATTAGACACGAAAATTTTGCCTTTATAGGCTTCGAAAATGTTCCATGATTTTACAAAAAAAAAAAAACAAAAAAAAAACAGTATTTCCATGATACCTTCAAAATGTCCCATGAATGTACAAAAAAAAAAAAAAAAAGAAAGCTTGCCTTAATATGCCTTGAAAATCTCCTTTTTAGCGCGCAAAAATATAAAAGAAAAAAAAAACGTTTTCTTGTTAAGAAAAACTGACAGAAGATGAAAAGTCTATGTGTTTTGAAAGTATTAAGCACGTACTCTGTAAATGAAGAGAATATACATGAACCAATTTCCCCTTTTAAGTGGAGTGGCTGAGTCAAAACAAAATACTCTGACTCTTTGGGAAGAGAAAATACAGAATAGGAGACTTCCAGTCCCCTCGCTCCACCTCATTCAGTCGACTCTTACGACACGCAGGGGAACACGGAGGAAGTATTTTAGCCCCTCCCTTAGGAGGTTAATCATAACTCATAATAGCTTTCTATTCATTAAAAGTTATAAGTAAGTGTTTTATTTATTTATTTGTGGTTTTATGCCTCACGGTTAGTTCCCATTCGAATAAGGGTGGATGGGGAAAGGTAGTAGCTTAGGGTTTAAGGCTGGATGCCCCTCCTAATGCCCCGCGAGGGAACTGAACTTGCGAATGTCACGTACGTCACTTCCCGTTCTGCGCGCTCTACCACTGTCGTATGGCATATCATAAATGCCTATAGCCTCATACAGTATTTATAGATGCCAATAGTCGCTAGAGGGTAGAGGGCCACCCAGATCCCACCGCTGCCACCAAATGTCAGATAGTGTTTTAATTGCACTATTCATATACTATAGGTAGCGAGGTCAGTAATGGAGAGATATGCTACTTTGTAATAACTTCAAAAATAATTTCTCTTTTTATGCCTTGAAAATATTATATTAGTACTGGATGCATTAAAGGAAACCAGGGTAACCGAGGGGTTAAAATTTTGGACTCGAGACTTGACAGACCCGTGGTCGGATCCTCCGTGGAGCGATAGGAAGGGCATCCAAGCTTAATATCCCCAGTCGCACTCTGTCTGTAGCCACCCCCATACTGGGGACTAAATGTGAAGCATAAATGGAGGATTTTTATATTTTCTTCCTTGAAATTTGATGCAAGGAATGTACGCATTAAAGAAAAACAGTAAAAATTTTATTTACCAAAGCGCGTACAACAGTACCAAAATAATACATATGAGAATCATATTATCTTCTTCTTCCTTATAAACATTATGTTTACGGAAGTGTGGCACTCTCTGACATGTGCAATTGACCTCCCTATTCAACGAAATGATATCTCGCCTTTCAGGATATCAAGATAACAAAATTAAAAAGAAAATTACTATCTATTTTTCTAGTTCTCATAATGCTTCTTCACTTTTCAATAAAGGTGAATTGAGAATGTAAAAATTTATAACATTTCGAAGGTAATTAAAAATGTATAATTTTATTATTAAATAATATATCAACGTTTAGTATATTAAGAAAAAAAAAAGGAAAATTTTTCAACTTATCTATTCTTCGAAATACTTTATTACGGCGTCATTATATTGAAGAGAGAAAAAATCTCTATTTATCATTTTGGAGATGTTATATATCAATATTAGGCTGCTCTCACACCAAAGTGGCACGTCGCACGTGGCATGCCACGTGGCACGCCAGTTGAAAACGAACATCCGGAAATATATGAAACCTTTCACACAGAAGTGGCGTGACGCGTCCCATGTGCCACGTGCGACTTGCGGCACGTCGCAAGTGGTATGCCACGTGGAACGACAGTTGAAAACGAACATCAGGAAATATATGAAACCTTTCACACATAAGTGGTGTGAGGCATCCCATGAGCCACGTGCAACTTGCAACACAAGTCGAACGTTGCACGAGACGTGTCACGCCACTTTTGTGTGAAAGGTTTCATATATTTCCGGATGTTCGTTTTCAACTGGCGTACCACGTGGCATGCTTCGTGCTGCGTGCCGCAAGTCACACGTGACACATGGGACGTGTCACGCCACTTCTGTGTGAAAGGCTTCATATATTTCCGGATGTTCGTTTTCAACTGTTGTGCCACGTGGCATGCCTCGTGCGACGTGCCGCAAGTCACACGTGGCACATGGGATGCGTCACGCCACTTATGTGTGAAAGGCTTCATATATTTCCGGATGTTCGTTTTCAACTGTTGTGCCACGTGGCATGCCACGTGTGACTTGCCGCAAGTCACACGTGGCACATGGGACGTGTCACGCCACTTCTGTGTGAAAGGCTTCATATATTTCCGAATGTTCGTTTTCAACTGTTGTGCCACGTGGCATGCCACGTGCGACGTGCCACTTAGGTGTGAAAGCGGCCTTATTATTAAATAATCTCTTCTGAGGTAATCATCTACCTGCTCTTAAGCAAATTCCCGGAATTTCTTTCATCTGTCTCTATCTCCATCATAGATTACCATTATGGGCTAGTCTTCTTCATCTCCAGCCAATCGCTATTTCCTTTTAAAATTTCCCGATTGAGGTCTCTCTCTCTCTCTCTCTCTCTCTCTCTCTCTCTCTCTCTCTCTCTCTCTCTCTCTCTCTCTCTCTCTATCTATCTATCTATCTATCTATCTATCTATCTATCTATCTATGTCTCTCTCTCTTTCTGTATCTACCTATCTATCTATCTATCAATCTACTATCTATCTATCTATCTATCTCTCTCTCTCTCTCTCTCTCTCTCTCTCTCTCTATATATATATATATATATATATATATATATATATATATATATATATATATATATATATATATATATATATATATATATATATCTGAAAGAGAGAGAGAGAGAGAGAGAGAGAGAGAGAGAGAGAGAGAGAGAGAGAGAGAGAGAGAGTCAAGAACACTTTCTCTTTCATCTATCTCCTGCTTTCACGAGGCATATCATTCTATCTCCGCTTCATCTCTACGTTGTCTCCCTCTCTCTGCATCTGCAAGTTGCTATGGCAACGGATGCTGCGAGCATTTCCTTTTCAATTGTGCTTGAAGTAACAGACCTGAAATCACCTCCTGTTTCTCTCAACCCATTCCCGCTTTCTCAAAGCACATCATTCTATCTTCCCTTCATCAATTCTTCCTCTACCTTCTCCCTTAATCTGGCCCTGTACGTTACTATGGCAACAGATGTTGTACGCATAACACTTATTACTTAAAGACAGAGGTAAATGCAACCGTTAATTGCCGTCTGGCGCTTGGCACTTGATGGAAGGAAATGGTTTGGACATCCTGAAAGAATGAGGGATGAAGAAGGTTAATGATGTTCTGCTACCTAATGGTGTGGAAGGGTGAATGCCTCTGACACAATGCACACAATATCAAGGTAAAATCAAGGGTATATACAGTGGACTGTAGGATTTAAACTTGTAAGCAGTATCCTAGATGATAGAGGAAAGGATTCTGAATTTATTTCATCCAATATATATGTTGCATATTTACGGGTAGCATTGGAGCCGCGGTAGTTCAGTGGTAGAGCGCGTTTTTTATGTGTTACATTTAAAATCTGAAATTAACTCAAAATGGGTTCTGACCGGTAATAAACCCAAAATTCACAATTATTGTAATTAGCATGACTATCTGTAGTCTGTTGTACCCTAACCTAACCTAACAAGGTTAAGTTAGGTTAGTTTAGGTTATTTTAGTTAAGTATAAAAATTGTGATTTCGTGTTTTAACTAGTCGGAACACCTCTGACTAATTTCGGGTTTTAGCTGTGATATATAGGCGTCACCGTGGCTCAAGCGGTAGCGTTCGCGACTCTGAGGAGTCAGGTAGAGGGTTCGCGTCCCGTCACGGTCTGAGGTTAGCAAGGGCATGCACTCAGGGTAACGATTACATCTGCCAAAACAAGTTCTTCCCAAGAAGGCAACAATCCTAGCCCTTGGTAGAAAAGGGAGTCAATGACGTAAAACCGGAACGAAACGAAACGAATATAGGCCTATATAAACTAGTTGAAAGAGAGAGCATAGTCTTGAGTAAATACCTTGAATTTCTTGAATCATATTTAGAGATCTGTTCTCACTGAATGGAAGAGGAAGAGAGAGAGAGAGAGAGAGAGAGAGAGAGAGAGAGAGAGAGAGAGAGAGAGAGAGAGAGAGAGAGAGAGAGAGAGAGAGAGAGAGAGAGAGAGAGAGAGAGAGAGAGAGGGAGAGATTCTATCTGTAACCATGTAAAAGGTAAAAATAAATAAAAAGGAAAAAAAAAGAATATTCCCACACATTTTTAATCAGCCAAGCCAAACCAGAAACGA
>JAXCGZ010022011.1:0-20000 GCA_037179515.1 Halocaridina rubra | reverse complement strand
ATGTATATATACAGATGGGTCCCATATACACAGCTCAGGATAATAATGATAACAATAATAATAAACTTTTATTTCCATTATACAATGGGTACTCGTCAGCCGGGGCAAGCCCCAACCCCCCACTGTGGTGCTCAACCACAGAGTAATCTGCCAGTAAACAGCTTAAGCTCTCGTTCTTGGACGGGAACCGATCTCTCAACCTCGTGAATGCGAAGACAGAGCCTACCACTGTCCTAGCCAGCAGGCTGGGGAGGGGGGTCTGGTTGTAGTATGATACTGCATGAAAACCTTGGAGGTTTAAAAATGATTGAAAAAGGGTTAAGTTTGCCTAAGTGGACATCAGCCATGGAGCGTGAAATCACTGGAATCAAACTTCCTATTGAGTACTTCACTAATACTGGTAAAGATGCTCTCATTTTGTGTGACTCAAAAAGTGCACTCTTATCATTAAGATCTTTAAAACCAGCTTACAAAACTCTCATGATTGTAATTTATGAAGGACTTATCACATGTGCAAATATGAACCTAAAAATCATCTTCTCATGGGTACCTTCCCATGCTGAGATAATTGGCAATGAGAGGCCGACAAAGTGATAAGAAAGCTGCTCAAGAGTCAACATCTCAATCTGTGTTCACCCTGTCTCAGTTGAAAACATTACTTAAAAATGAGATGCAAGAAGACCTGCAACTATTAATACTTTCACAGACACACAAGAGAAACTCTATTCCACACTGTAAAAATTATTATAATATATCGCAAACTTATGGTACAGGAAAAATGCTAACAGGTGATTGTGATAGACTTGCTGCACGCAGAGGACTTGGCTACCAACATGTCTAGGAAGTGACTTATGAAAAAGCAGGAACAATACACCCAGAATACTCCAAAGGCATTTAATGTGGTCGAGAAGGGAGCAATTCTTTATTACATTATATTAAAGAATGTGATAATTTACTGGACTTCAGACCCTCTGGACTGTGTTAATATGAAGTGTTAAAACATTTTTGTGCTCCTGAAAATTTATTCCCAATATTCAGCGTATATTCATCATTAAGTATGTAAAAACATTTACATTTTTGTGCCTAGTGAAATTTTAAATATATATTATCTGTAAGGGAATGTAATGATGACATTTTAAGCAGATCTAGAAGTGCACACGCATCCTTTCTCTCTCTCTATCTAGCTATCTATATATCTATCCCCATTTGAATCAGATAAACGGTCTGAAATGAATTCTTATTTGTTCATTTATTTAAATTGTATTGTCCTTTTGTTTACTTACTCAACTATTTCCTCATTAGTTATTCATGCCTCTAGTTTCTTTGCCTATTTGGCCATATGCCTACTTATATCTATTAATATCTTTTCTATACTGCCTATTCATTCAGCTACTTATGCTCTATATTTTCTTTACCTATAAATTAATAAATTGCCTATTTTTTCGCCTTCTATGGCATTATTTTATACTCTCACTACTTTATTTACTTATCATATAGCTATTCGCATAAATATTTCCATCCTCTTCTTTACTTTCATCTTTTGTTCATTACCTGTTTCTGCAGTGAGAACTTAAGCACAGCATCCTCTTAGCACTCACTTGCTTCTATGTTGAACCAGTCATTGTACATGGGGGTGCATGCAAGCAGGTTCTCCCTCTGATTTACAAATACTATACTCTACATTATGAAATATACAATCCTTGTATATCAAGAATATATCCTCTCACCAAATGTATATGCATTTATATATCTGTGTTTTATGATTCTTTTATGAATGAAAATATGAAGCTCATCATTACAATTACAAAATTGTTATTTGTGCATACCCTATGCTAAAACCGAAAATGAATAAATTTTACTGCATGCATTACATTTTTATGAGAAAGAATGTAATAATTAACCTTGAGCAGATCTGGGGGTGCAGATTGGAACACGTCCCAATTTGATGTTTAAGATCCAAATAAAAAAAAATCATTAGATGGTGCTGTGTATATGTGAATGCATGTATGTGTGGGTGTGCATGTGTATATATGCCGTTGGTTACATGCACATGTAATTTTAAAATGTATTTTCATTTTCTTATTTATTACAATTTTACTCTCACTTGTTTATATAAATGTGTATGTGTGCAGCCTGGCACAAGGCTCTGTTGGCCAAATTCCCTGCCTATGGTTTTACCCCTTCTTTCTGTTCTCTGATTTCCAGTTTTCTTTCCGACCGTTTTATATCTGTAGTTGTTGATGGCGCGACATCTAGCCATTTCTCTGTTACCAGTGGTGTTCCACAGGGCTCTGTTCTTTCACCTACTCTGTTCCTTCTCTTCATCAACGATCTTCTACAAATCCCAATCTACCTCTCTTCTTCATGCCTTTGCTGATGATTCTACCCTTCACTTTTCCTCGGCCTTTTCTTCACAACTTTCATCTGCTACTCGCAATCAGTCTCATATCACTCTTTCTTCTATTCTCAACTCCGATATGCAGAGAGTATCTGAGTGGAGCACTCAAAATTAAGTTAAATTCAATGACTCCAAGACACAGTTTCTGGCTATCTCTTTATCTTCTCCTCCTGATAACCCTATTGTCTTCGAAACTAACGAAATTTACCCTCTTAATTCTATCAACATATTAGGAATCCATATAGCCTCAAACTTGTCTTGGAGGAATCACATAATCCAAATTTCTAAATCTTCATAAAAAAATTGGGGTTTTTCGTTTCGTTTTCGTCATTACTTTTCCTCTTTACAGTTGCTTAAAATTTATAAAGGCCTTATCTTTCCCTGCTTAGAATACTGCTCACACATTTGGGGTGATTCTTCTTATAGTTATCTCCTTGATAGGGTTGAATCTAAGGCAGTCAGACTCATTAATGATCCTTCTCTTACTCCTAATCTGGATTCTATCTCTCTTCGCAGCAAGGTATCTTCCCTTTCTCTTTTCTATCACTACTACTTCCATCGCTGCTCTGATGAGTTGGCGAGTTGAATCCCTCCCCCACTGCCGAGGCCGCGTAATACTCGCCAAGCGGCCTCATCTCAAAGGTAGTGTGGAGATTTGTAGCTCGCAGATTGGTCGGTGCAGCAAATGCTTCTTACCATCTACCTCCACACTCAGGAACTCTCTTCATCCTTCAGTCTGTCCTAATTCTTATGACCTTTCTTCCTTCAAAAAGCAGATCTATCATCATCTCAGGGCCTAGTCCTCCATAGCTCTGGGTCCTCTGTACTTTGACTGTTTTTTTCTGTCTGTCGTTTTCTTTTGTGTGACATTACCTCATCTCTGCCTTGTCCTTAACCTTTTTCTTTTCCTTCGTCTTGTATTTACTCGTGCATGGGCCTTTATTGATGAGGGCAGTTTCTGCCTGTCCCGGTGTCACACTCATAAAAAAATAGATAAATAAAATACATATTGCTGTGTGCATATGTGTACACGTGTATGTGTATGCACAAACGTAGATGGGAGGGCATGTGCACGTGGAGAGAGATATATTTGTATGTGCATGTGTGTACATAAATGCATATTCATGCGATATGTGTGCGCCCCAGTCCCTTCGCTCCATCCCATTTAGCTTACTTTTATGACACGAAGGGGAACACTGAGGACGAATCTTAGCCCCCTTTCTCAGTGGTTCATATTTGTATTTATATGTAGATGCATGCATATATGTATGTATATATATTAATAGAAGCACATTACAAAAATTTTAGTACATGAAGCATTTATAACTAGACCGAGATTTAAACCTAGGACATATAATTACTAAACCAAGGCGCTACCAACTACACCACAAAAGATCTTAAAAGGGAAACAGACCTTACATCTTATATCTGCTATACTAGGAATGAACGCATTCTGTCTGAGTGCCACTATATTCTTATTACAGCTTCCCCAATCCTCACACGTGGTTTCGTTTTCGTATCTAATTATAATCTCAATCTCATTTGGAACCAACAGCAATCAAATAAGCACATTACCATATGTGAAAACATGAATAATTTTTACCCCGCCCGCAATTTGGAACTGGGATTTATAATTTACTAAGCCAAGGAGCTACCAACTACACCACAGGAGATGTTAAAAGGGAAACAGACCGTACAGCTTATATCTGCTATACTAGGAATGAACTCATTCTATCTGAATGCCTATGTTCATATTACAATTCACCCTAGCCACAATCATGGTCTCGTTTTCACATTTAATTAAAGTCCCAATCTCATTTGGGACCAACAATAATTAAATAAGCACATTTCCATATGTGAAAACATGAGTCATTTTTACCCTGACCCGGACTTGAGCCTAAAACATATAATTACTAAGCCAAGGTGGTACCAACTACACCACAGAAGGTCTAAAAAGGAAAACAGACCTTATAGCTTATATCTGCTATATTAGGAATGAACGCATTCCATCTGACTGCCACTATGTTCATATTAGAGTTTCCCCTCTCTCACTCGTGGTTTCGGTTTCGCATTTAATTCAACTCCCAATCTTATTCAGGACGGACAATAATCAAATGAGCACATTACCATATGTAAAAACATAAATTATTTTTACCAACATTGGGACTTGAACCTAGGACATATAATTACTAAGTCAAGGTGTTACCAACCAAGTAAGTAAGTAATAGGATAGGATAGGACAGGTGGGGGAAAAGTAGTGACGGCATCGAGTGAACTCTCAAGGATGGGAAGGATTGGAGGGATAAGCACGAAATTTAAGGAAGTAAGAGATGAAAAGAGAGGGGCAAACCCTCGTGCTAAGACGTTACCAACCATACCACAGAAGGTTTTAAAGGGAAACAGTCCTTACATCTTATATATGTTATACTTGGAATGAACGCATTCTATCTGAATGCCACCATGTTCATATTAGTTTTCCCCAGCCTCACCTGTGGTTTCGTTTTTGCATTTAATTCAACTCCCAATCTCATTTGGGACCAACAATAACCAAATAAGCACATTACCATATGTGGAAACATAATTCAATTTTACCATGACTGGGACTTGAACCTAGGATATATAATTACTAAGCCGAGGCGCTACTAACTTCACCACAGAAGTTCTTAAAAGGGAAACAGACATTACAGCTTATTTCTGCTATACTAGGAATGAACGCATTCTATTTTAATGTCATTATATTTATATTACAGCTTCACCCAACCTCACTCGTGATTTCAGTTTTGCAGTTAATTCAAATTCCAATCTCATTCGGGACCAACAATAATGAAATAAGCCTATTTCCATATGTAAAAACGTGAGTCATTTCTACCCCAAAACAGACTTGGACCAAAGACACATAATTACTAAGTCTAGGCACTAACAACTACAACACAGAAAGTCTTAAAAAGGAAACAGACATTACAGCTTATATTTTCTATACTAGAAATAATCGCATTCTATCTGAAATCCACTATGTTAATATTACAGCTTCCACCACCCTCACTTGAGGTTTCGTTTTTGCATCTAATTCAACTCCCAATCTCATTTGGGACCAACAATAATCAAATAAGCACATTTCCATATGTGAAAGCATGACTCATTTTTATCCCGACCAGTACTTGAACCTAGGACATATAATTACTAAGTCAAGGTGCTACCAACTACTGCACAGAAGGTCAAAAAAAGGGAAACATACCTTACAATATAATCTGCTAGACTAGGAATGAACTCATTCCTTTTGATTGCCACTTTATATTACAATTTCTCCAACCTCACTCGCAGTGTAATTTTAACCTTCAGTTCATCTCCCAATCTCATTCGGGACCTGCAATAATCAAAAAAGCTCATTACCATATGTGAAAACATGAATAATTTTTACCCCGACCGGGGCTTGAACCTAGGACATACAATTACTGAGCCAAGTCACCACCAAAAACACCACAAAAGGTCTTAAAAGGGAAAGAGATCTTGCGGCTTATATCTGCTATTCAAGAAATGAACGATTTCAATCTGAATAACACTATGTTTATATTACAGTTTCCACCAACCTCTCTCGTGGTGTCAATTACGCATTTAATTCAACTCCCAATCTCATTCGGGGCCAACAATAATCAAGTAAGCAAATTACCAAATGTGAAAACATGAACCATTTTTCCCCCGACCAAAACTTCACCCTCGGACATATAATTACTAGACCAAGGCACTATCAACTAAACCAATAAAGGTCTTAAAAGGAAAACAGACTTTACAGCTTATATGTGCTATACAAAGATGGAACGCATTCTATCTGAATGCTACTATGTTCACATTGCAGTTTTCTCCAACCTCACTCGTGGTTTCATTTTCACATTTATTCAATTGTCAACCTCATTCGGGACCAACAATAATCAAATAAGCACATTACCATATGTGAAAACATTAATAATTTTTACCCCAACCGGAACTTGAAAATAGGAACTATAATTACTAGGCCAAGACTCTACCTACTACACCAAAGAAAGATCTGAAATGGGAAACAGATCTTACAGCTTGTATTTGCTATACTAGGAATGAACGATTTCTATCTGAATGCCAATATGTTTATATTACAGCTTCTCTCAGATTCATTCTTGGTTTAGTTTTAGCATTTAATTCAACTCCCAATATCATTCGGAACCAACAATAATCAAATAAACACATTACCATTTGTGAAAGCATGAATCTTTTTTATCCGACAGGGACTTGAATTTAAGGCCTATTATTAAGCCAAGGTGCTACCAACTACAACACAGAAAGTTTTAAAAGTTAAACAGGCTTTACAGCTTATATCTGCTATACTAGAAATGAACGCATTCTATCTGAATGCCTCTCTGATCATATTAGAGTTTCCATCAACCACACTTGTGCTTTCGTTTTTGCATTTAATTCATATTCCAATCTCATTCGGGACCAACAATAATCAAATAACCACAATTCCATATGTGAATATATGAGACATTTTTACCCTAAAAAGGACTTCAACCTAGGACATATAATTACTAAGCCAAGGTGCTACCAAGTACTGCACATAAAGTCTAAAAAGTTAAACAGACCTTGCAGTTTATATCTGCAATACTAGGAATGAATGCATTCTATCTTAATGCCACTATGTTCATATTACAGTTTCCCTCATCCTCATTCGCGTTGTAACTTTTGCATTTAATTACTCTCCCAATCTCATTCGGGACCAAAATAATCAAATAAGCTCATTACAATATGTGAAAACATGAATCATTTTTCTGACCGAGACTTGAACCTAGGACATATAATTACTAAGCCAAGGCGCTACCAACTACACCACAGAAGGTCTTAAAAGGGAAAGAAATCTTACAGCTTATATCTGCTATTCTAGGAATGAACGTATTCTATCTGAATGGCACTATGTTCAAATTGCAGTTTCCCCCAACCTCAAATGCAGTTTCGTTTTCGCATTTAATTCAAGTCCTAATCTCATTCGGGACTAACAATAGTCTAATAAGCACATTACCATATATGAAAACATAAATCATTTTTACCCTGACTGGGATTTGAACCTAGGACATATAATTACTAAGCCAAGGCGCTACCAACTACACCATATAAGATCTTAAATGGGAAACAGACCATACAACTTATATCTGCTATACTAGGAATAAACGCATTCTATCTGAATGCCACATTGTTCATATTAAAGTTTCACTCAAACTCACTCATAGTTTTGCTTTCGCGTTTTCATTCAACTCCCAATCTCATTCGGGACCAACAATAATCAAGCAAGCACATAGAATGTAGAGCTTATGTTTGCTATACTAGGATTGAACGCATTTTATCTGAAATCCATTATTTTCACATTACAGCTTCCTCCAACCTCACTCGTGGTTTCGTTTTAGCATTTAAATCAATTCCCAGTCTCATTCAGTGCCAACAATGATCAAATCATTACATTCACATATGTGAGAACAAGCATAATTTTTATCCTGAGCAGGACTTGAACCTTGGAAATGTATTTACTAAGCCAAGGCTGTACCAACTACACCATAAAAGTTCTAAAAATGGAAACAGACCTTACAGCTTGCATCTGCTATACCAGGAATTAACGATTTTTATCTGTATGCCATTATGTTCATATAACAGTTTCCCCCATCCTCACTCGTGTTTTTCTTTTTGCATTTAATTCAACTCACAATATCATATGGAACCAATAATAATCAAATAAGCACATTACCATTCATGAAAACATGATTCATTTTTACCCCGACCGGGACTTGAACCTAGGACATATGATTACTAAGCCAATGCATTACTAACTACACCACAGACGGTCTTAAAAGGGAAACAGACCTTGCAGGTTATATATTCTATACTAGGAATGAACGCATTCTATTTGAATACCACTATGTTCACATTGCAATTTCCCAAAACCTTTATCGTGGATTCTTTTTTGCATTTAATTCAACTCCCAGTGTCATTCAGGACCTACAATAATCAAGTAAGCACATTACCATATGTATAAACATGATTAATTTTTAACCCAACCGGGACTTGAAAATTGGAAATATAAAATTACAAAGCCAAGACGCTGACAGCTACACCACAAAAGGGCTTAAGAGGAAAACACACCTTACAGATTATATCTGCTATGCTATGAATTAACGCATTCTATTTGAATGCCACTATGTCCATATTATAGTTTCCCCCAACCAAATTCTTGGTGTCAATTTCACATTTACTTCAGCTCCCAATCTCATTTGGGACCAACAATAATCTTAAAAGCACACTACCATATGTGAAAACATGATTCATTTTTGACGCAAAAGGGACTTGAACCTAGGACATATAATTACTAAGCCAGTTCTTTACCAACTACACCACAGAAGATTTTAAAATTGAAATAGACCTTTCAGCATATATCTGCTAAACTCTGAAGGAACGCACTCTTTTAAAATGAAATTATGTTCATATTACAAGTTTTTCCAACTTCACCCATTTTCGCTTTCGCATTTAATTCAACTCCCAATCTCATTTGGGTCAACAGTAATCAAATATGCACATTACTATATGCGAAAACATGAATTATTTTTACCCCGACAAGATCTTGAACCTAGGACATATGATTACTAAGCCAGGACGCTACCAACTACACCACAGAATGCTTTAAAATGGAAACAGAACTTACATCTTATATCTGTTCAACTAGGAATGAACACATTCTATCTGAAAGCCACTATATTCATATTAGAGTTTCCTCCAACCTCACTTGTGGTTTCGTTTTCGCATTTAATTCAACTCCCATTCTCAATCGGCACCAACAATAATCAAATAAGCACATTACCATATGTGAAAACATAAATAATTTTTAAGCTATCTGGGACTTGAATCTTGGACATATAATTACTAAGCCTAGGCGCTACAAACTACACCACAGAAGGTCTTAAAAGGGAAACGGACCTTACAGCTTATATCTGCTATACTAGGAATGAATGCATTTTATCTGAAGGCCACTATGTTCATATTGCAGTTTCCCCAACTCTCACTTCTGGTTTCGATTTCGCATTTCATTCAACTCCCAATCTAATTCATGACCAACAATAATCAAATAAGCACATTACCATATGTGACAACATGAATCATTTTTGCCCCGACTGGGACTTGAGCTTACGACATATAATTACTAAGCCAAGGTGCTACCAACTACTCCCCGAAGGTATTAATAGGGAAACAGCCCTTACATCTTATATGTGCTATACTAGTAATGAACACATTCTATCTGAATGCCACTCTGTTCATATTACAGTTTTCCCCAACTTCGCTCTCGGTCTCGTTTTCGCACTTATTTCAACTCCAAATCTCATTCGGGGCCAATAATAATCAAATAAGCACATTACCATATTTGAATAAATGAATCATTTTTACACCGTTTTGGATTTGAACATAGGACATATAATTACTAAGCCATGGCTCTACCAACTACACCAAAGAACGTTTTAAAAGGGAAACAGAACTTACAGCTTATATATGCTATACTTGAAATGAAAACATATTATCTGAATGAACTATGTTCATATTACGGTTTCCTCCAACTTCACTTGTGGTTTCGTTTTCGCATTGAATTCAAGTCGCAATCTAATTTTTAACCAACTATAATCAAATAAGTACATTACCATGTGTGAAAACAAGAATCATTCTTAACCCATCTCAGACTTGAACTTAGGACATATAATTACTAAGCGAAGGCGCTACCAACTACACCACAGGAAGGGTAACAGACCAAATTGGTTATATCTGCTAAAATAGGAATGAACGCATTCTATATGAATTCCACTATGTTAATATTACAATTTCCCCGAATCTCACTTTTGGTTTCATTTTCGCATTTAATTCCACTCCCAATCTCATTCAGTCCCAGTAATAATCATATAAGGACATTACCATATGTGAAAACATGAATCATTTTTACTTAGACCAGGACTTGAACCTAGGACATATAATTACTAAGCCAAGGTGCTAGCAACTACAACACAGAAGGTCTTAAAAGGGGATCAGCCCTTACAGCTTATATTTGCTATACTTGGAATGAACGCATTCTATATGAATGGTATTATGTTCATATTACAGTTTTTCCCAACATAATCCGTGGTTTCGTTTTCGCATTTAATTCAACTCCCTATCTCATTCGGGACCAACAGCAATTAAATAATCACATTCCCATATGTGAAAATATGAATTATTTTTTCCCTGACCGGGACATGAACCTACGTCATTTAATCACTAAGCCAAGGCTCTACCAACTGCATTACAGACGGTCTTAAAACGGAAGCAGACCTTATAGCTTATATGTGCTTTTCTAGGAATAATTGCATTCTATCTGAATGCGACTATGTTCATATAATAGTTTCCTCCAACCTCACTTTTGGTTGTTTTTTCGCATTATTTCAATTCCCAATTTTATATGAGGCCAAGAATAAAGAAATAAGCATATACATATATGTGAAAACATGAGTCATTTTTACTCCGGCAGGGACATAAACCTAGCACATATAATTACTAAGCCAAGGCGTTACCAACTACACCACAGAAGGTCTTAAAGGGAAAACAGACTTTTGCAACTTATATCTGCTATACTAGGAATGAACGTATTCTATCTGAAATCCACTATGTTCATACTACAGTATCCTCCAACGTTACAATCAGTTTTGTTTTCGCATTTAATTCAACTCTCAATCTCATTCGGAAACAACAGCAATCAAATAAGCACATTACCATACATAAAAACATGAATCATTTTTATCTCGACCGTAACTTTTACCTAGGACATATAATTAATAAGCCAAGGCGCTATCGACTACACCACAGAAGGACTTAAAATGGCATAAGACGTTAAAGCTTATATATGCTATACTAGAAATGAATGCATTCTATCTGATTGCCACTATGTTCATATTATAGTTTCCCAAAACCTCACTTGCGGTCTTGTTTTCTCATTTAATTCAACTCCCAATCTTTATCGGGACCAACAGTAATCAAATAACCACATTACCATACTTAAAAACATGAATCCTTTTTACCCCATTTTGGATTTGAAGCTAGGACATATAATTACTAAACTAAGGCACTACCAACTACACCACAGAAAGGTTGAAAAGGGAAACAGAACTTAAAGCTTATATATGCTATACTAGGAATGAACACATTCTTTTTTAATGAAACTATTTTCATATTACAGTTTCCTCCAATTTTACTCATGGTTTTGTTTTCGCATTCAATTCAACTTCCAATCTCATTCGGGACCAATAATAATCAAAGAAACACATCTCCATATGTGAAAACAGGAATCATTTTTACCCCGACATTAACTTGAATATAGGCCATATGATTACTTAGCCATGGCACTACCAATTAGACCACAAAAAGTCATATATTGGAAACAGACCTTACAGCTTATATATGCCATACTAGGAATGAACGCATTGTATATGAATGCCAATATGTTCATATTAGACTTTCCTCCAACCTCACTCGTGCTTTAATTTTTGCATTTATTTCAACTCCCATTCTCATTCGAAACTAACAATAATCAAATAATCACAATTCCATATGTGAAAACATGAATCGCTTTTAACCCATCTGGGACTTGAATTTAGGACATAAATTACTAAGCCAAGGTGCTACCAACTACACCACAGATCTTAAAAGGGTAACCGACCTTATAGGTTATATCTGCTATACTAGGAATGAATGCATTCTATATGAATGCCACAATATTCATATAATAGTGTTTACAAATCTCACTTGTGGTTTCATTTTCGCATTTAATTCAATTCCTAATGTCATTCGGAACCAACAACAATCAGATAAGCACATTACCATATTTGAAAACCTGAATCATTTTTATCCCGAGGGTAACTTTAACACAGGACATATAATTACTAAGCCAAGGCACTACCAACTACACCACAGAAGGACTTAAAATTGTCCTATAATAGGAATGAACGCATTCTATCTGAATGGCACTATGTTCATAGAGTTTCTTACAACCTCACTTGTGGTCTCGTTTTTGCATTTGATTCAACTACCAATCTTTTTCGTGACCAACAATTATCAAATAAGCACATTACCATACTTAATAACATGAATCGTTTTTACCCCGACTGTGATTTGATCCTAGGATAATAATTACTAAGCCATGGCGCTACCAGCTACACAACAGAAAGTTTTAAAAGGGAAACGGAACTTAAAGCTTATATATGCCATACTAGGAATGAACCCATTCTATCTGAATGAAACTAAGTTCATATTACAGTTTCCTCCAACTTCATTTGTGGCTTCGTTTTCTCATTTAATTAAACTCCCAATCTCATTCGGGACTAACAATAATCAAATAAGCACATTACCATATGTAAAAACATGAATCAGTTTTGCACCAACAGGAACTTGAACCTAGGACATATGATCACTAAGCCAAGGCGCTACCAACTACACCACAATAGGTCTTAAAATGGAGACAGACCTTACAGCTTATATCTGCCATACTAGGAATGAACGCATTCTATATGATTACAACTATATTCATACTAGACTTTCCTCCAACCTCACTCGTGGATTTGTTTTTGCATTTAATTCAACTCCCATTCTCATTCGAAACCAACAATAATCAAATAAGCACATTACCATATGTGAAAACATGATCATTTTTAACCCGTCTGGGACTTGAATGTAGGAAATAGAATTACTAAGCTAAGGCGCTACCAACTACACCACAGAAGGTATTAAAACGATAGGCAACCTAATAGGTTATATCTGCTATACAAGGGATGAATGCATTCTATATGAATGCCACCATGTTCATATAAAAGTTTTCCAAATTTCACTTTTGGTTTAATTTTCGCATTTAATTCAACTCCCATTCTCATTCAGTACCAAAAATCATCAAATAAACACATAAACATATGTGACAACATGAAACAGTTTTACCCCGACATGGACTTGAACCTAGGGCATATAATTACTATGCCCAAGCATTACCAACTACACCATATAAGGCCTTAAAAGTGAAACAGAACTTATGGCATATATCTGCATTACTAGAGATGAACGCATTCTATCTGAATGCCACTATATTCATATTACAGTTTCCCCCAGCCTTATTTGTGGTTTCATTTTCTCATTTAATTCAATTCGCAATCTGATTCGGGACCAACAATAATCAAATATGTACATTACCAAATGTGAAAACATGAATAATTTTTAACCTGTCCGGGACTTGAGCCTAGGACATATAATTACAAACTATGGTGCTACCAACTACCCAAAGAAGGTTTTTAAATGGAAACATAACTTACAGCTTATATCTCCTATCGTAGTAAAGAACTCGTTGTATCTGAATGCAACTATGTTCATATTACGGTTTTCCCCAACCTCACTCTTGGTGTCAATTTCGCATTTAATTAAACTCCCAAACTTATTGGGAGCAACAGTAATCAAATAAGGACATTACCATATGTGAAAACATGAATCATTTTTACCCTGTCTGGGACTCGAACCTACGACTTATAATTACTAAGCCAAGGTGCTATCAATTACCCACCAAATGTCTTAAAAGGGAAACAGACCTTACAGCTTATATGTGCTATATTAGGAATGAATGAAATCTATCTGAATGCTACTATGTTCATATTACAGTTTCCCCTAACCCCATTCGAGGTCTTGTTTTCGCATTTAATTCAAATTCCAATCTCATTTGGGACCAACAATAGTCAAATAAACACCTTACTATTTTTGAAAACATGAATCATTTTTGCCCCGACTGAGATTTCAACCTAGGACATAGTATTACTAAATCAAGGCGTTACCACCTACACAACAGAAGATTTTAAAAGAGAAACAGAACTTACAGCTTATATATCTATGCTTGGAATGGACGCATCCTATCTGAATGAAACCATTTTCATATTACGGTTTCCTCCAGTGTCACTCCTTGTATCGTTTTTTCATTTAATTTACCTCCCAATCTCATTCTGGACCAACAATAATCAAATAAGATCATTACCATATGTGAAAACATGAGCCATTTTTACCCCAACAGGGACTTGAAAATAGGACATATGATTGATAAGCCAAAGCGCTACCAACTACAACACAGAGGGTCTTAAAAGGGAAACATATCTTGCAGCTTATATCTGCTATACTATGAATGAATGCATTCTATTTGAATGCCACATTGTTCATCATAGAGTATCCTCCAACCTCACTCATGGATTCATTTTCGCATTTAATTCAAATCCCATTCTCATTTGGAACAAACAATAATCAAATAAGCACTTTGCTATACGTGAAAACAAGAATCATTTTTAACCCGTCTGGGACTTGAACCTTGGACATATAATTACTAAGCCAAGGCGATACCAACTACACCACAAAAGATCATAAGAAGGAAACAGACCTTATAGGTTATATTTGCTATACTAGGAATGAACGCATTCTATATGAATGCAACTATGTTCATATTGCTGTTTCCCCCAAACTCACTTGTGGTCTCTTTTTTCATTTAATTCAACTCCCAATCTCATTTGGGACCAACATTAATCAAATAAGCACATTACAAAATGTGAGAACATGAATCATTTTTACGCCTACTGAGACCTGAACCTAGGTCATATAAATATTAGCCCAAGTGCTATCAACTACACCACAAAATATCTTAAAAGGGAAAGAGACCTTACAGCTTTTATGTGCTATTCTAGGAATAAACACATTCTTTTTGAATACCACTATGTTCATATTACAGTTTCCCCCATCTTCACCAGTGGTTTCGTTTTCGCATTTAATTCAACTCCCAATCTCATTCTGAACCAACAATAATTAAATATGCACATAACCATATGTTTAATCATAAATAATATTTACCCTGACCGGGAATTGAACCTAGGACATGTAATTACTAAGCCAAAAGAAGATCTTAAAAGGGAAATAGACCATACAGCTCATATATGCTACACTCCGAAAGAACGCATTGTATCTGAATGCCACTATGTTCATATTATTCTTTCCCCTAACCTCACTCATGGTTTCGTTTTCGCATTTAATTCAACTCCCAAACTCATTCAGGACCAACAATAATCAACTAAGCACATTACCATTTGGTATAACATGAATTATTTTTACCCCGACCAGGACTTGAACCTTGGGAATATAATTACTAAGCCATGGCGTTGCCTACTACGCCTCAGAAGGTCTTAAAAGGGAAACAGACTTTACAGCTTATATCCACAATACTAGGATTGAACACATTCTATCTGGAAACCACTCTGTTCACATTACAGTTTCCTCCAACCTCACTCGTAGTTTCGTTCTCACATTTAATTCAACTCCCAATCTCATTCAGGACCAACTATGATCAAATAAGCACATTGCCATATATGGAAACATGAATCATTTTTACCCTCCCCACCCGGACTTGAACCTAGGAAATATAATTACTAAGCCAAAGCTCTACCAACTACACCATAGAAGGTCTAAAAATGGAAATTTACCTTGCAGCTTGTGTCTGCTATACTAGGAATGAACGCATTCTATCTGAATGCCACTATGTTCATATTACAGTTTTCCCCAACCTCACTCATGCTTTATTTTCGTATTTATTTCAACTCCCACTCTAATTCGGACCCACAATTATCAAATAAGCACATTACCATTTGTGAAAACATGAATCATTTTTGCCCTGAATAGGACTTGAACCTAGGAATTATAATTACTAAGCCAAGGCACAACAAACAAGACCACAGAAGTTCTTAAAAGGAAAACTGACCGTGCAGCTTATATCTGCTATGCTAGGAATGAACGCATTCTATCTGAATGCCACTATGTCCATATTACAGTTTCCAACATCCTCACTCGTAGTTTCGTTTTTGCAATTGATTCTTCTCACAATCTCATTCAATACCAACAATAATTAAATACGTCCATTACCATATATGAAAGCATGAATCATTTTTACCTCGACCGTGACTTGAACCTAGAACTTATAATTACTAAGCTAAGGCGTTACCAACTACAACACAGAATGTCTTATATGGGAAACAAACCTTATAGCTTATATATGCTATACTAGGAATGAACGCATTCTATCTGAATGCCACCATGTTCATTTTACAGTTTTCCTCATTCTCATTCGTGGTTTCGTTTTTGCATTTAATTTAACTCCCAATCTCACTTAGGACCAACAATAATCAATTAAGAACATTACCATATGTGAGAACATGAATCATTTTTACCCCGACCGGGACTTGAGCCTAAGACATATAATTACTAAGCCAAGGTGCTACCAACTACACCACAGAAGGTCTTAAAAGGGAATCAGACCTCACAGCCTATATATGCTATACTAGGAATGAACGCATTCTATCTCAATGTCACTATGTGCACATTACAGTTATCCCCAACTCACTCGTGGATCGCTTTTGAATTTAATTCATCTCCCAATCTCATTCTGGATAAACAATAATCAAATAAGCACATTTCTATATGTGAAAATATGAATAACTTTTACCCTGACCAGGACTTTAACCTAGGACATATATATTCTTGTTTCAAGTCCCAGTCGGGGAAGAAATTATTCATGTTTCCATATATGGTAATGTGCTTATTTGCTTATTATTGGTCACGAATGAGATTGGGAATTGAATTACACGCGAAAACTAAACCACGAGTGAAGTTGGGGGAAACTGTCATATGAACATAGTGACATTGAGATAGAATGCGTCAATTCCTAGAATAGCAGATGGAGGCTGTAAGTTCTGCTTCTCTTTTAAGACCTTTTTTTGGTGTTGTTGGTAGCGCCTTGGCTTAATAATTATATGTCCTAGTTTGAAGTCGCGTTTGTGGTAAAATTGTTGCATGGTTTCACATGTGGTAATATGCTTATTGATTATTGTTGGTCCCGTGTGGGATTGGTAGTTGAATTACGTACGAAAACGAAACTACGAGTGATGTTGGGGGAAACTGTAATATGAACATAGTGGCATGCACATAGAATGCGTTCATTCCTTGTATAGCAGATGTAAGCTATATGGTCTGTTTCGTTTATAAGTCCTTCTGTGGTGTAGTTTGTAGTGCATTGGCTTAGTATTTATATGTCCTAGTTTGAATTCCCGGTCGGGAAAAATTTATTCATGTACATATATATATATATAAATATATATATATATATATATATATATATATATATATATATATATATATATATATATATATATATATATATATATATATATATATATATATATATATATATATATATATATATATATATATATATATATATATAAATATATATGTATATATATACATATATATATATATATATATATATATATATATATATATATATATATATATATATATATATATATATATATATATATATATATATATATATATATATATATATATATATATATATATATATATATATATATATATATATATATATATATATATATATATATATATATATATATATATATATATATAAATATATATATATATATATATATATATATATATATATATATATATATATATATATATATATATATATATATATATATATGTATGTATAAGTATATTTATGCGTATGGTTATCAAGAATTACCACTTCTGATTCGTAACTGTATATACATACAAGAGCTATAGTATTGATGATGATGGTGATGAAGATAATAACAATAATATTGATAATATTAATAATAATAATAATAATAATAATAATAATAATAATAATAATAATAATAATAATAATAATAATAATAATAATAATAATAATAATAATAATAATATTAATAATAATAATAATAATAATAATAATAAAAATAATAATGATAATAATAATAATAATAATAATAATAATAATAATAATAATAATAATAATAATAATAATAATAATAATAATAATAATAATAATAATAAAAATAATGATAATAATAATAATAATTATAATAATAATAATAATAATAATAATAATAATAATAATAATAATAATAATAATAATAATAATAATAATAATAATAATAATAATAATAATAATAATAATAATAATAATAATAATAATAATAATAATAATAATAATAATAAGAACAATTATATTAGTAAGAATTGTACTAATAAAAATAAAATAATAATATTAATAATAGATTTAGCTGACTTAAATCTTTCTCTTGTATATCATTTGAAGGGGTGAGATGGGGAGGGGCTTTCAGTCTTACCTTTTCTTTTCCTTTTAGATTTTTATTACATAAGATAATGCTGTAATTATGTGAGTATGCATGTATATGTGGGTGTTTGAGGGGGGCAAGCCAGCCTCAACTTGGTGCCGGTCGCAAGCCCGGAAGATGGGAAGTGTTGGCGTCAGGAAAGGCATCCGACCATAAAAAAATTGCCAAAACCAAAATATGGTCGGTCCCGTAACGAGAATAATCACCATACTAGAGCGTTCCCCTTAGTCGATGCGTTGGGGCTTCGCCTGACCCCTCCGGAAAGACATCAAGGGCTACCAAGTCATGGGCAGGCTGGGTTAAAGAGGCAAGCTCGAGGGAGAGTGTCAGAGGTGGTGCTGCAGGTGGGCACTCTTAATGTGAGAACGATTACTGGGAAGGGGCGAGAATTGGTGGACCTAATGGAGAGGAGGAGAATTGGAGTGCTGTGTGTGGAGGAGATCAGGTGGAAAGGAAATAAGGCGAGGGAACTGGGTGAGGGTTGCAAATTGTTCTATAGTGGAGCAAATGAGGAAGGGAGGAATGGTGTAGGAATAATACTACCCAAACACCTGAAGGAAAGCTTACTTGGTGTGAATAGAAAGAGTGACAGAATTATGAGTTTAACGCTGGGACTGGGAGAAACGGTAGTCAATGTGGTATGTGCCTATGCCCCATAAACTGATTGTACAGCGGAGGTGAAGGATGCAGTTTGGAAAGAGATGGACCAGGAGATTAGAACAATTTCTATAAGGGAGAGGGTAATTTTGGGAAGAGATCTAAATGACCACTTGGGAATTGGGAGGACTGGGAAAGGTAAAGTTCATGGGGGCTGAGGGGTGGGCGAGAGAAATGAAGGGGGAGAGAGAGTGGTTGATTTTGCAGTGACATTGGATTTGGCATTGGTCAATTCATTCTTTGAGAAAAAGGAAAACAGATTGATTACATACAGTAATGGTGGAAGGGATAGCCAGATAAATTTATTGTTGTGTAGGAGAGACCATCTGAAGGAGATTAGCAACTGTAAAGTAATAAATGGGGAGAGTGTAGCAGTGCAACATAGGCTAGTAGTAACTGATTACAGGCTCAGGAAATGGAGGAAAAATAAGAAGCCGAGGATGGACCCAAAGATAAAGTCGTGGAGATTGAAAGATGCAGAGCTGAGAGCTATGTTTAAGGAAAGAGTGTTGGGAGTGATAAAGTTGCATGAAGATGGACAAGAATGGTGGACAGAGAATAGTAAGGTGATTTTGAGGCTTGGTGAGGAGATACTTGGAAAGTCATCAGGAAGGAAACCCCCAAATGATAAAGAGTCATGG
>JAXCGZ010022010.1:17500-22104 GCA_037179515.1 Halocaridina rubra | reverse complement strand
CTTTGGAATATTTATATTATAACTGAGCATCCGAGAGGAATTTTGAGTTATGAAGGCAGCTTGTGTGTGTGATTACCTAATAGTGATTACCTAATTGTGCTTACGGGAAAGAGCCCAAAACTTGTATCTTCCCGTCTCCTGATCGGCTCCATTTTGTACTTAGTGATCCTTATCATACCTGTCTTTAAAACAATGGATTGATTTAGCATTATCTACCTTCTCGCTTAGCGAATTCGAAATAATCAACTACATTTACACTGATAAAGTACCTCCTTACATCCTGCAAAGAAATTTTCTTATTAAGCTTCAAACTATGACCTCTAGTTCTAGAGACAGCCATATCAAAATATCGATTCCTATCCACTCTATCATTACCATGAAGGACTTTAAAGACTGTAACCATATCCCCCCTCAATCTTTTAGCTTCGAGTGATGGTAAGTCTAATTCCCTCAGCCTCTCATCATAACTGATATTACGTATTTCTGGCACCAGTTTCTTGGCATGTCTTTGAACTTTTTCAGGCTTAGCTATGTGCTTTTTCAAGTGCGAATTCCAAAAGGGGGCTGCGTATTCAAGTTTTGGCCTCACATAGGTTACATAATTATTTCTGAACATTTCCTTGTTCATGTACCTGAGGGCTACCCTTATATTTGATAAGAGAGCATATGCTGCCCTTCCTTTGCCATTTATATGAAATTCTTGTGACAAATCTGCCAGTATGTTTACTTTTAGATCTCATTCATTTTCTGTCTCTTGAAATTGTACTCATGCCACAGAGTAGTCAAGCTTGGGTCTTCTTGCACTTGCACCCATTCTCATTACCTTACTATTTGAAGTATTGAATTTCATTAGCCACTTTTCTGAACACTCATGGAGACTATTTAGATCTTCCTGAAGTTCTCTACCATTGTTCTCGTTTCATACTTTCTTCACAATCTTTGCATCATCTGCAATACATATTCATGAATTAATTTACAGACCCTGGTAGGTTATTTACATATACAAGGATCAGAAGTGGCCCTAAAACTGAGCCCTGTGGAACTCCACTACTAACTCTTCTCATTCAGACACTGAGTCTCTTACTCTAATCCTCTGTTCCCTTCCTTCTAAGTAAGTTTGTATTCATTCCAAGACATTTCCACCTACTCTAGTCATTGCTTGCAGCTTCTTAATAAGTCTCCCATGTGGAACAGTGTCAAATGCTTTCTGGAAGTCTAGGAATATGCAATCTGCCCAGCCCTCTCTTTCCTGTAAGATTCGACTTACCTCATTATAAAATTCTAAAATGTTTGTTACTGTAGATCTACCTTCTCTGAAGCACTGTTGTCTCACTGACCAAAAGTTGAAGGATTCCAAGTGAAGAGAGATATGTTTCCCCAGTAGTTTCTCCATAACTTTGCAAACTATGCTGGTCAAGGAAGCTGGTCTATAGATTAGAGCCGTACCCGTCCTTCCCTTTTTGGATATAGGTATCACATTTGCTTGTTTCCAGCATTTTGAAATCTCCCCTGACTCCAGTGGCTTTTTGAATATGATACTTAGTGCCACTGATATTGTCTTTGCGTCTTTTATAAGTACATGAGGGGATATATCATCAGGACCTGTAGCTTTATGGACATCTAACTCCATCAGTGCTTTGAATACCTCTGTGGCTGAAAGGTTGATGTTCTATAGTACCGGCCCATGAGCTTTTATCTCTGCAATCTGATGGGGTGGGTCATTTTCTACTGTAAATACTGACTGAAACTCTTTGTTTAATTCCTTGCGGATATCTTCATCCGTCTAAGTGATGCTTCCATCCGCTCTCTTAAGCCTTAAAACCTGTGCTTTTACCTTTAGTGTGTGTGCAATTGTGTGTGTATGTGTGTATGTATGTGCCTGTGCATTAGTTCTCCTTTCATACCCAGAGATTTAATGCAGTTTCTTGTTACAGTTGCATATCCTAATCAAAAGAAAACTCGCTTAAAGCATTAATTTCCTGTCGTAAATAATCCGTAATTAATTTTCAAATTATTTCACATTAAACATTACCATGGTTCGATATATAAGGTGCACTCTTTCCTAAATATACTGCTCAAAGAAAAAAATAATTAGGAATATGCTTGAATCACACCAGCACTTCTCGAAGTAAAAAAGAAAGTTATGAATATGTCTGAATGAAGCCAGTGAGCACGCTCAACAATATGAGCTAATAAAAGTAAATGACTATGAAGAAAATGAGGTATCGGTCTTTGTTCTGTTTGGTGAAGAGGACATTCAGAAGTAGAAAGTATCTGACATGTTCTTCTCAGTAATATATACTCCAGTGAAGAAGTAAATGCATAAATAAAAAAGGATACGTTAGGCGGCTAGGGACATAAGAAAATTCAATATATTCTACAGCTACTACCAATATATAAAATTAAAATTGCTCTAAAATAGTATAATGAACAACAATTGAAATTTATGAAACATAAACAGGTGTAAGAAGTTCTGATCCTGAAAGAAAGAATTAGTTCCACATTTTGTTATGAGTGCGACGCCGGGACATGCAATAAAGTAGCCATCATTAGGCCTGGGGACCAATAGAGGATTGAAACGAAGAAAAAGTAGAAGGTTAAAGACAAGGCAGAAATAAGAGAATTATACACAATATAAAAATAACACGCTGAAATAAATGTCGAAGTAATGAAGACCTAGAGATATGGAAGGATTAGGCTATGAAATGACGATAGATCTGTTTTTTGAAGAAAGATAATTAGTCATAAGAATTAGGAAAGGTAGGAGGAAGTGAGTTCCAGAGTCTGGAGGTGGATGAAAAGAAACACTCGCTGCACTGACCAATACACGAGCTACAAATCTCAACACAGTACCTGTTAGACGAGGCCTCTTGGCTAGTGCTACACGGGCTAGGGAGCTGTGGAAAGACGCAACTTGCCAACTTATTAGAGCAGCAATGGACATAACATCGGCAGAAAATAGATAGAGATGATGCCTCCGGGCAAAGAGAAAGAGAATCTGCATTAAAAGTAAGAGAAGGGTAAGTGATGAGTCTGATTACCTTAAATTCAGCCCTGTCAAGGAGATAAGGACAAAAAGAAGCACCCAAGATATAAAAATAGTATTTTAAGAAGGGATGAATAAGACCCTTGTAGGTTTTAAGTAACTGAGACGAGGAAAAGTAACAGTAAAAGCGAAACAAATTTCCCAATTTATTAGACTCAAATTTAGAAATTTGAATTGCGTGTGTTCTCCAATACAATAAGTTAGTAGACTTAAGAGGCTAAATTTCGTTAGTTTCGAGGACAATAGGGCTGTCAGGAAGAGAAGATGAAGAGATAGCGAGAAACTGCTTCGTTAAGGCATTAAATATAACTATATTTTGATGCCTCACTAATATTTTCTCTGTAAATCAAAGTTGAGAGTAGAAGAAAGAACTATATAAAACTAATTACGAGTAGCAAATTAAGGTTATGAAGAGAAGGCAGAGGAAAAATGAAGGGTAGAATCGCCAGCAAAGGTGTGGAGATGAGAGGAGGATGGGAAAGGAAGGGTATCGTTAATCGTTGATGAAGAGAAGCAACTGAGTGGATGGAAGAACAGAGCTTTGTGGAACACCACTGGTTATTGGGAATGAGTTATATGTTGCACCATCAACAACCTCAGATATAAAACGGTTAGAAAGAAAACTGGAAATCAGAGAAAAGTGAGTAGGGGTAAGGCCATATGCCAGGAATTTCGCCAATATAGCCTAGTGACAGAGCCTGTCAAAAGCCTTAGAGATATCAAAGGCAAAGATAAAAGATTTCCCATAGTTCTACAGAGAAGATAACTATACATGAGTGAAATAGGACATTAGGTTACCAGTAACTTTTGCCTTGTGGAAGTTGTATTGATAATTGGATATAAGAGTTAGAAGTGAGAATTCCTTAAGTAGGGAAAATTTATCAGAATTTCGAATACTTTGGCGATAGCAGATGTAAGGGCAATAGGTCAGCAGCTGAAAGGAATAGAGTGGTCATAATTCTAAAGTACATGCTGAACTAGAGTGTACCTCCAAGATGAATGATAGATAGTGGTTGAGAGAATGAGGTGAAAAAGACTGCAAAGCACAGAAGCCAGTTCATCTGCAAACTCCTCAAGGAATCTAGATGGGATATCATAGGGTCTGGATGCCTTGTTCATCTTTAGAGAGCGAAGAACCTTATGGACTTTTCGTGAAGAAAGAAGGAGGGCATAGGGTTAGAGAGGGGTAATTTACGAGGAACAGGCACACTGATATTGCTTACAGAAGAGTTGGCAAAAAAGAGAACCAAAAAGAGTGGTTTTGTCATTTTTATTGTGACTTATGGAATAGCAGGCTACTGAACCATAATGATGAATGAGAGGGGGAAAACTTGAGTTACAGAAGTTTTTGGAGAAATTTTTGGAGAGGTTTTTGACTAAAAGCTGACGCTTTTATCAGTGGGATATGACTTATGGTCATCAACTTTCCTTCTTAAAATGAATGCATTAGACCATTGAATCTGGGCAGTGCAGTGATTCCTAGCTGTAATAAAACCAGATCAGTTAAATTAAAAGGAGTGGCTTAGTACAACTGGCGTGCTCAATCTCTGGCTTGACT
>JAXCGZ010022009.1:10000-22145 GCA_037179515.1 Halocaridina rubra | reverse complement strand
TATATATATGCAGAGAGGTTCGTTTTTTATGATATATCTTTACGTAAGTCTCTATGGTGCATGTACATATATGATACTACTCGTACCTATAGAAAATATTCATAATATATGAGAATGCATACGCATACATTCATTCATATATATAAAAGCATGCATACATACACAATAATATGAATTCACAAATAACGGTTTATTAAAATGCACATATATTGATCTTTAGATACAATACAAATACCATTCATATATATAAGGCGATAAATAACTGCATGTAATCGAGAATATGCTGTACATAAAATCATATATCTATATTTTGCAGTATGGGTGGTGATGGTTTATGTCTCAATATTTGGAAAGGATGAACAGTTGTGTAAGAGGAAGCGATAGACGAGTCTTCTATACATTACATAAAGGCCATCTTTGATGATCTTCCGGGCCACAGAAGATAATTTTCATCTTAATTCGGGCCACACGCTTTCTTCAAAAATAATATTTTTAGCTACAGCAGCTGGGTACCAACAATATCTATATTGTGTTAGTGAAGAAGAGGTAAATCCAGATAAAAGTGTTAGTCAACAAGACAGCTTGAATATACCATCTAGCAAAAATAATCAATTCAGTAACAGGTTGCAATACAGTGAAGAAACAATAGAGTCCTTCCTCACTACTCCTAACATCACAACAACAGCCACTAACCAGGACAACCTGATTACACTTTTCAGCACACATAATCAACCCAGTAAAGAGTTACAAAACAGCGAAGAAGATATAGAGCCCTTCTCCACTACTCCTAACAACACAACAACTATCACTAACCAGGACAACCAAATTACACCATAAAAAAAAAAAAAAAAAAAAAAAAAAAAAAGTTGCAAAATAGGGAAGAAAACAGAAAAGACAAAATAGAAGCAGTCTCTAATCTAAGCAGTCCATTGAAGTCCTCTTCCCCACAGTCACAGTTACCCAATAGTGCAAGGGTTACAGATCAAATATATATCCGCATTCCTAGCAGCCCCTCTGAGAGAGAGATACGTAATATCTTGACAAATCAAGGCATTCCCCCTGAAGAAGTCTTAAATAGGGAACTTTCTCGCAAACCAAATTGGATCTCCTTCGCAATAACGATATCGATTGGATTTGAATACATGGTTTACAAACTGAATCAATGGCCTACAGGCACAATTGTCCAGGTGGGGGCAAACAGTGGACACAACCTGGGTTACGTACAAAATATCCCAAACTACAGCCATACTGGAAAAAAACAGCAAAGAGTGTATGAAAAGATCCCCTATCAGTGATACTACAGAAAAAGACAAAATATAAACCTTTCTCATCGACGTCCCCACACGAGAGACTTCTCCTGGAGAGATGGCTCCTACAACCCTAGACTCTTACCTTGGCATATAAACTTTGGAAAGGCCCGATCATACCATGGCATATACTCTAGTCAGCGTTACTCATACAACAGCAGGTACAGACACCGGGATCCATGGACTACCCCCAGAACATACTATGATGGTGAATTCCCAGCAGTATCACACAGTCTAAATAAACCATGGACAGACCCAGGAACAAACTACAAATATGATGAAGCATGGTTAGAATGTAACATTAGTGCATGTGAACGCCCAGTCCTTTCTTGCTCATTTTGAGAATATAATAATGCTAACAAAAGACCTCAACATAAATATTCTCTGTGTAAGTGAAACTTGGCTTCTTCTTACAACTAAAAATAAATATGTGAATATCCCAGAGTTCAAAATATTTCGTAATGTCCGTGGCCGAGGGGATGGGGTCTGTATTTATGTTAGAAATTATTTCATTGCATCAGAAATAACCACAGGTCTAGAAAAAAACTGAAGAACTCGAAAATATATGGTTCACTGTGCAGTATCAGAAACTTCCATCTTTCATTATAGGGTGTGTTTACCGTCACCCAAAATCACCTTCCAGTTAATTTAGTCGTCTGCTAGAAACATTCAGAAATTTATGTGTGCGCCATAAGCCCGTATACATACTTGGTGACTTTAATGACAACTTGCTCTCAGCAGATAACAAAATGAAAAGGGTGATTAACACTGTAAAGTTAACACAAATAGTGACAATATCGAACAGCATAACCTCTAATTCCAGGACTCTGATAGATCTGATAATAACAAATATAGTGGAAAGTATACCCTATTGGGACGTAGTTCCTTGCCAAATTGCAGATCACGAGCTCAACATTGCTATCCTAAACATAAACAATCCCAAAAAGAATCCTTTCTTCAAGTCATTCCAGTGCCGAAAAAATTACTCCCCTGATATCTTTTGTGAAGCGTTAATCAACAACAGAAATGCATTTAATGGTATAGTAAACACAGATAATGTCGATTTGCATGTTGAAATTCTAACAAAAGTCTTTCATGAATGCCTATATAGTTGTGCACCCATTGTAACAAGAAAAATAACCCACCCCTCAGCACCCTGGCTAACTAATGACATCAAAGAGGCAATGCAAATCAGAAATCAAATACAAAGAGAGCTAAAAATGAATAGATATATGAGTCTAAGTGAACGTTGTAAGTAGAAAAGAAACGTGTCAGAACCCTCATTAATATAAGTAAAAACCTTTTACAAAAACCAATTTAATGAGTCTAGACATGATAACAGTAGCAACATAGAAAGTGATAAGAAGCATGATACCAAATGGAAAGACTACCTTAGAAAGTTATGGAAATATTACGGAGTTGAATGACAAAGCGGAAAACTTTAATAACTATTTTGCTAACTTTGGGAAAAATGCACATGCGAGAAAATAAAATCAACTCAGTGATCATGAGTAATTATTTAAAAGACAATTGTTCCAATGTAAACACAAGAGAGTACTTCAAGATAAATTTTGTTGATTGTGCTACCCTACTTCTTACCATAAAGAGCTCTTATGGTCCAGATGGTATACCATTTCAGTTCATCAAAGATGCTCTACCCATGATTGCATCTTATATTCTAGCTATTATGAACACTTCCATTGTTACTAAAAGTTTCCTGACTCTTGGACAAAATCACTTTTAATACCTCTATCTCCTTTCTTGAAGACAAGGTGTATCACAGCTTTACTCCAATTTTCAGGGATTCCACTAGTGTCCCATTCTAGGCTGAATAATATAGCAAGGAGGTTAATAGTTGATATTTCCCAAATTTGAATAACTCGCATGGTATACCATCATATCCATTGGTTTTGTTATTACGCACATGTGATGGAGCTTCCCTAACATCCTGGAACATTTAGGAGGTCCTTAAAATAATTCTGCCATGTTTCATCCACCTTCTCTGGCTCTTTCAACAATTCTCCTGAAGTATCTCTGGCTGACTTTGCCTCTTTTTCTATACGACTTTGCCAAAGAAACAAGGAATTTTTATAATCGCTCAATATCATCCCACAAGTCTTCACCCATCCTATCGCAAGGATCAACTCTAGCCCTATTCTTAACTGATCTTCCAGTGTTCCTCAGATGTACATATCTGTGTCGTCTCTCCTCATTGAGTACTTTTAACTAATACCAAAAAGCTTTATTTTTGTCTGCCACAACAGCTCAAACATCCTCTGTGCAATATGCAGACCTCTTCTTCTTAGTCCCTTCCATCCACTTGACGCCAACGACCTCCTCTGCAATCTTTAATATACCCCTCTTTACTTCTTGCCACATTGTTGCTAGTGTAGTATCTTCTTCAGTTAATTGGACATTACTAATTTTCCTTTCTAACTCCTCCTTTGCTTCTTCTTCTTTAAGTCCTTCAAGTTTGTTTCTCTTTTTTAAAGGTTCTTTTAAGAATCAGAGAAGAGTGGTATATTTCACATACCACAACACGATGGTCAGAGTCTAACGATCAGGACGGAATTATCTTAACATCATTAAGGAAACTTATACGCTCTGTCAATACAAGGTCAGTCATGGATTTCTGACTGCATTCTCCTTTTTCCTGTGCTCCAGCGGTACCAGGTTCACTTGCGCTCTGGCCTATGATAAAAATAGGTGTTCATTATTGCATCTGGGTCTAATTCAGAAGTTAACAATCCTCTTCCCATCTGAATGTACGTCATCCACTTCCATAGTAGTAGTAGTTTATTGACAAACAAGAATTACATATTTCTTTTTTTTCTTTTTTTTACAAAGACAATGAAAATAAAAATAAAAAACATGAAGATACCAACAATATCACCACTTATTTGTCCATTAAGAAAAACATTACAATATATTCAACTTAATACGAGTTACCTCATACACCATTATTTAATATTCCATTCAACATCCTGAAAATAATTTCAAAACCTCATTAACATATTTACATAAATCTGCTAAATGAAAATCTTCATTTAGCAAATTATCCAAAGAAGTAGAATCTAATTGATTATAAGCTTCACGAATATGTTGTGATACAGGCCACTCCAGCGAAACGTGACATTCATCTTGTACTACAATATTATTACAATTACATACTCTAGCCTCTCTGGGTAACCTACTCCACCTTCCTGTCTCTATCTTTAAGTTGTGAGACATTAATCTCAATCTGGTATAAGATACTCTTAAATAGTCAGATTTATATACACTCTTTTTGTATATCTTATGCACATCAAGACCAGAGTTAAGCTCAGCTTGGTAATTAACAAACTTACTAGCAGTGTCTGGCTTACAGCGTATCCTTTGTTTTAGTTGCTCCATCGTAAATCCATTCGTTTCACCTTCCAAATACTGTGACAGCATTCTAAAACCTGGTATAATCTCTCGCTTGCACAGGTAAAATACCAAATGAAATGGTTCATCGTGATTTATGCTATTAAATCTTGACCTCAAAAATGTTTTTCTTTTCTTAATGATTTCATTATGACCCGTGTTTCTTTCCACTTCGACCAAACATAAGGAAGATGGAATAGTGCTTCTTACACCATAGTGGTATTTGCAGCACAAAACACAGCAAACTTTTTAAATGATGGAATAGTTGAAGTTACATGAAATGCTAGTACTGACTCCATAGTTCCCAAATCTGTAAACTATGCCCCCAAATATAGATATCTAGGACAATACTGGATAACTAAGGTATCCACGATGAGAGGTTCCCTATCTTTTTCGTTACCATTTACAACAAAAAATTTAGTCTTTTTTTCATTAATAACCATGCCATATTCAGAGCAGTATTCAGATATGATCATAAGTTTCCTATAGCACATAATTCGAGACGTCGCCAATATGACTGTGTCATCCCTCAGCAATAAACCGTGTAACATTCCCAAGTATCCATCTTCTCCCATCTTTTCTTTAATAATTTTAATAATTTTATCAATGTACATGATAAATAAGAGACAGCTAGTTGGTGTTCCTTACCTTACCCCAATAGAAGATGATATTATTGCTGACTTAAGAATATTTTTTGTACATGAATATTTTTAGTACATTTATATATTCCATATAATGCCAAAAGCATCTTTCTACCAAATCCTATTGACTTCAGATGTTTAATCCTCCTATCACAGGCACTCAGCCGTAAGCCTTACTAAAATCTACGAATGAACAATATAATTTCTTCTTTTTCCAAAGTGCATAATCGATCAACAAGCGAAGAGATACAATATGTTCAATACAGCCCCTGTTTTCTTGACCCCCAGCCAGACACTTATCGACTGAACACCATAAATTTAACCTAACCATGAGAAGAATATCATAAACTTTAGCTGAAGTATTCATGATACTAATACCACAGTAATTTCCGCAGTCAAATCTGTCGCCACTCTTGAATAAAGTAATTAGTTTACTATAGCACCAGGAAGCAGGATAACTAGCAAAATTCTTCTTCTTCTTTTTCGTCTACATCTTTTCCCACTTTTATGTGGGTTCGCTGTTTCTGGCCAGTTTTCTCCATTTGTTTCTGTCCCATACCTCATCACCCAACAAATCTTTAGACCTCAGGTCGTCATTGATGCAATCCATCTACCTACACTTTGGTCTCCCCCTCCTTCTCCTAGCATAATAAAATACTAAATTAAATACTGTCAGAAAAAAAATATTAGCTATGTTACAGGTAATGATGAAAACAGAAAGGGGAAAATCCCGATATAACTCTTGCTTTTCTTTAGTTTATGTGATTCTATCTCCAATTCCCTATATATAAAGGGGTCATCTAGCAAAGAAATGTACGGTGCTGCGTCTACATCTAGATCATCATGTACAACTTCTACTGTCGGGTTCAACAAGTTTTCAAAATGCGCTTTGAATTAGGAATCATCTGGCCCCTCAGTTGTTTCTCTTGATGGTTCACCCTTCCGGTTAATAGAGCGCCAAATTAACCTAGAGTCATCCCTCTCTAACAGTCTTTTCCATCTTGGTTGTCCCTGCTACCATAAATTAAGACCCTCATTAGGACTGTTTAAGTTAGCTTTTGCCACAGAGTTTATCATTTTACAAGCATTGTCTACTACCAAAGAAACATTCACGTCTTCATGACCATTAATATCAGGAGGAGGACACTCCTCTAAAGCCCCCCTAAATTCAGTCAAATTTACATTCCTATAAGATGGTCCAGTACTAGCATAATAATGGTCCACTGGAGGTATATAAGACTGACCAAGCATTTGAGATCTCTCTAACAGATCTGATCCCGATATATAACTATAAGATGCAAAATTGAACTGGAAATTCAAACGAGCATGGTCTGACCCAGTAATTTCGCGATGGACATACAAGTCTTGTATTAAATATACAAATTTTGGTTTTACAAGGCACAATTAAATTTCTGACTTCCAAACAAACCTTTGTCTATAGAACAAATCACCACCTAATATCTTTTTCCCCATATTCAAGTGATTGCCTATCACCTGGCCGGTACTTTTACATATTTCGATTAAGTGTCGTCCATGACTATTTAAGGTAAAGTCTTTCGTTCCGCTATACTCATAAGCAACATTGTCACAGCTGGTAATGGTAGGTTTGGCTACACGAGAATTAAATCTCATAATACAACTATTCTAGAATGCTCCATTATGTTAGCAACCAAATTACCAAAGAATGATGATTCAAAATAAGTTGAATCTTGTGGGGGAATATATACTCCTCCAAAAATCAAAGATGCAAAACAAGATCCCTCAAGCCAGATCTGTCCCTCCATATTCATATCAACATTCTTACATATTTCAGAATTGAACATTTTATAAGTAGTGCAACTCCCCCACCCTTTTCTCATTTACTTCAGATGGATTCTGCTACACTTTAAATCCCGGAACACTAAAACAATAACTAATAACTATACAATGTGAAACTTTAAAACAAAAGACAAAATATCTTCATTTTGCAGTTTATCCTCCACACCTGCAACATTCCATCCACAAACCTGCAATCTATTCAAACAATTATCCAACTGTGACCTCCTTAGAAAAATTTGGGTGCTTATCTATCGATCACTAGTCCATCTAGTAGAAGTACCCGTTGTTCAGCATCATACACAACATTTGTTCCTTGATTCTCTGTTTTTCCTTTTCCTCTTTTTCTCTCCTGTGCAATCTTCTAATATCTCTTCTAACAGCCGGGTGTGATATCTTTCCTTATGTAAACTGAGTCAAATGGAGGTCCTGCATGCTTAAGATGTCTGGCCTTTTCAACAATGGCATTCCTTATCTGATTATTCTCTACTATCACCAGGATAGGCCTTTCCCTGTTAGCTGTTTGTTGTCCAAGCCTCTTCAGTTCCCAATCATTCACGCCGAATCTCTCTGTGTAGCCAGTAGCCTCCACCACAGCCTTTACTTTATCTTGATCATTTTCACACAAGTTAATACTGCCCTCTACAACCCCATATATAATAAACTTCTTCTGTCTCTCTCTCGCATCAAACGATTCAAGATATTTCTGCTGTTGATGAATTATTCGAAATGCCTGATCAACTTGCCCTCTAAGTATTGCTACCTCTTGCCTAACACACTATATTTCTTCTTATTACTTTTTAGGCTTCTAATCTCTTGCAACAATATTGCATTAGAAGGATCATTATTACCTTGTGCATTTAAAAGGGTTTATGATGCAGTTTTTAATTGGGCATTAGTGAGCTTACCAATCTGTGCTGGAGTTAGGCCTCTTATTTCCTCTAGTTGATCAAAAGCTAGCGTTTTACTTTAGTAAAATGTAACTAGGACTGGTCCAGACAGTTCCAGGTTGAGTCTTCCTTCAGGATGGTTCTTTCCTCATGCCTGCATCTACACTGAATATTCTGGTATATTCATTACACATCTCTTGCTATTCCATTACATTTGACAAGTCACAACATTCTGCACATCTGTCTCTTGTACTTTCCTTTTCCTCACATTTTGTTATTATTTATGGAAGTTCACAACTAATGGCCCCCAGTACCCGGCATTGTGGGGTGCGAAGAATCTCCGGGGATCGTGTTGACTCCACCATTGGCTTGAGGGCAGACACGCCTGGTGGTAGTAATGGTTCTGCTCTTAACCCTGCACCTCCCAATAGATCTGCTTCTTTCACTCTTCATTATTCAAACATTTGTGGGCTGAACTCTAATCTTTCGTCTGTGGAACAGCACTTGGGCACTTTCCTCCCTAACCTCCTCCTCCTATTTGAAACCCAGTTGTCTATACATGCTTCCACTGAACCATTCCAAATCTCTCACTATAATCTGTGAGGCTCATGGACCTTGAATCTCCTGACTTTGATGTTCTCTGGCTAAAAATCTATCTCTCCACTACCACTATCATCCTTTGCTTCTGCTACTGTTCTCCAAACTCCACTGAGTTTGTGTCTTTCTTTGAATATCTCTCCTCTTGCCATGAGTCCTTACTATCTTCTCACCTACATGTCGAAGTTCTCTACATTGGAGACTTCAATGTACACCGCAGTGAGTGGCTTCATTCTTCTCATACTGATGTGGGAGGAAGCGAGGCCCTTGCTTTCTCTATTACTCACGATCTGGAGCAAATTATCAAACATCCTACTCGCATTCCTGATCATCACGAACATGCTGCAAACACTCTTGACCTATTTTTTACTTCTAACCCTTTAAACTACTCTTATTCTGTGCTTTCCCCTCTTGGTAAATCTGACACTCTATGATCTCTGTCTCTTCCATTTTCGCTCCCCCACCACCAATCCCTCCTACTCAGCACCGCCTTTGGCACTTCGAGAGAACCCAACATGAAAATTTGCGTAACTTTCTCTTTGACTTCCCATGGGATGACTACTGCTTTTGGTCCCGCAACCCTTTTCAGGTAGCTCTAAAAGTTGCCGAGATCATGCTTCTACAAAAACTTTCTCTCCCCCTAAGCCTTGGTTTGACCATGCCTGCTCCATGGCTATCCAGGCTAGGGATCAGGCTCACCCATCTTACCAAGCCTCTCCTTCCGATTTAACTCGCTCTGCTTTTATTATAGCTAGGAATTGCTGTACAGCTCAGATTCGAAGGTCTAAGGCTTCCTTTATAAGAAGGAAAGTTGATGACCTTAACTCCTCTCCCACTGACAAATGCTTCTGGTCCTTAGCCAAAAACCTCTCCAAAAACTTCTGTAACTCAAGCTTTCCCCCTCTCATTCATTCTGATGGTTCTATAGCTTGCTCTCCCACTGAAAAAGCCAATTTCTTTGGCTCTCTTTTTTCTGCCAACTCTTCTATCAACGATTCCAGAGCACCTGTTCCTCAGTCTTTTCCCCTCTCTAACCCTATTCCCTCCCTTATCCTTTCTTCACGCAAACCTCATAAGGTTCTTTGCTCGCTAAAGACGAACAAGGCATCTGGTCTCGATGGTATCCCTGCAAAGTTCCTTAAGGAGTTTGCAGGTGAACTGGCTTCCGTGCTTTGCCGTCTTTTTCGCCTCATTCTGTCAACCAGCATCTATCCTTCATCTTGGAAGCCTGCTCTAATTCAACCTGTTCCTAAGAAGGGTGACCGCTCTATTCCTTCTAACTACCGACCTATTGCTCTAACCTCCTCTATTGCTAAAGTTTTCGAAACTTTGCTCAATGCTCACTTCTTGAAACGCCTTGAATCTATCTCACTTATCTCCGATCACCAGTACGGCTTCCGCAAGGCAAGATCCACTGGTGATCTCCTGTCCTATCTTACTCATGTATTGTCATCTTCTCTGAGGAACTATGGGGAATCCTTTGTAGTAGCCCTTGATATCTCTAAGGCTTTTGATAGAGTCTGGCACAAGGCTCTGCTGGCCAAACTCCCTGCCTATAGCTTTACCCCTTCTTTCTGTTCTCTGATTTCCAGTTTTCTTACTGACCGTTCCATATCTGTAGTTGTTGATGGCGCGACATCTTGCCCTTTCTCTGTTACTAGTGGTGTTCCACAGGGCTTTGTTCTTTCATCTACTCTCTTCCTTCTCTTCACCAATGATCTTCTACAATCCCCATCTTCCTCTCTTCTTCATGCCTTTGCTGATGATTCTACCCTTCACCTTTCCTTTGCCTTTTCTTCACAACCTTCATCTGTTACTCGTAATCAATCTTGTATCACACTTTCTTCTACTCTTAACTCCGATTTGCAGAGAGTATCTGAATGGGGCACTCAAAATTTAGTTAAATTCAATGCCTCTAAGACACAGTTTCTGGCTATCTCTTTTTCTTCTTCTCCTCCTGATAACCCTATTGTCTTCGAAACTAATGAAATTTACCTTCTTAACTCTATCAATATGTTAGGAATCCATATAGCTTCTAACTTGTCTTGGAGGAATCACATAATCCAAATTTCTAACTCTTCATCCAAAAAATTGGGGGGTTTTGTTTCGTTTTCGTCATTACTTTTCCTCATTGCAGTCACTTAAAATTTACAAAGGTCTTATCCACCCCTGCTTAAAAAACTGCTCACGCATCTGGGGTGCTTCTTCCTTTACTTATCTTCTTGATAGGGTTGAATCTAAGGCAGTCAGACTCATTAATGATCCTTCTCTTACTTCTAACCTAGATTTTCTCTATCCTCGCCATAGCTTTTCTATCGCTACCATTTCCATCGCTGCTCTGATAAGTTGGCGAGTTGCATCCCTCCTCCACTGCCGAGGCTGCGTAACACTCGCCAAGCAGCCTCGTCTCACAGGTGCTGTGTGGAGATTTGTAGCTCACGGATTGGTCGGTGCAGCGACTGCTTTTTCCCATCTACCTCCAGACTCTGGAACTCACTTCCTCCTTCTGTCTTTCCTAATTCGTATGACCTTTCATCCTTCAAAAAGCAGATCTATCGTCATCTCAGAGCCTAGTCCTCCATATCTCTGGGTCCTCTGTACTTTGACTGTTTTTTCTGTCTGGCGTTTTCTTTTGTGTGTCATCACCTCATCTCTGCCTTGCCCTTAACCTTTTTCTTTTCCTTGGTCTTGGTATTTTCTCGTGCCCGGGCCTTTATTGATGAGGGCAGTTTCTTCCTGTCCTGGTGTCACACTCTTTACAAAAGAAAATACTGTTTAATTAGAAATCAGTAAACAATCTTGGTTAGCATGGCAACCAGGGCTAAAAACGAACAGGGAGTGCTTGCTGTGATATGTGCAGGCTTATATTTAACTAAAAAGCACATTTCATTTATCATATACACGCTTATTATTTCCTCTCTGTTACGTCTCTTTACACCTACATGGTCATTCAAGTCACCCTTTACTATCAGATTTTCTCTCTAAGGATATATATCTAATGTGGTTTGGAGTGATTCGAAGGACTTTTCATTTTCTTCAACACTTCTCCCTAACTGCGGAGTATAAACATGTATTAAGTCTAATCTTTTAGAGTTCCACTTTAATGTGATTCCGAGTACCCTGTTACTGACATACTTGACATCAATAATTCTCTCTCCTATTTTTCAGGTGTCACTATAAACCGACTCCGTGCTGTCCATCCTCTGCTCCAGTATAATTCAAGTCCATAATTTTCATGTAGCATTTTTTCCCATATCATTTTTGTGCGGGTTTCAGACAAACCCATTATATCCCAATGCTTGTCCCTCATTAAGTCAACCAATTCATCTTCCTTATCTCGCATAGTTCCAATATTCAGCATACCTAACTTTAACCTGACCCTTGGTTGTCTGTCTCGTAAACCATTCCCGATCCTAGGTCAAGGAAGAAAAATCCATCCGTTATGAGGCTGTGCATTTGAGTCCTGAGCAATATTTTCTTCCACTACCAG
>JAXCGZ010022008.1:0-22174 GCA_037179515.1 Halocaridina rubra | reverse complement strand
TATATATCAAAGAATAGCCTCACCGTATTCCCTGCGTGTCGTAAGAGGCGACTAAAAGTGGACGGGGCGAGGGGACTAGGATTCCCCCCCTTGTATCAACCTCCTGCTAGACGTCAAAGAAGAAGGGGATTAGAGGGGAGAATAACTTCTCCCCAAACTCTAGTTTTGGGGTGTCTAAATGTGCGTGGTTGTAGTACGATAGAGAGCAAAAGATGTGAGATTGGATATATGTTTGGTAAGAGGAGGATGGATGTATTGGCATTGTGTGAGACGAAGATGAAAGGAAAAGGAGAAGTGGCATTTGGTGATGTGACGGGTAGGGTGCTTGGGGTTGAAAGGGGGAGAGCGAGAGAAGGTGTGGCATTATTGCTGAGTGAATGGATGGAAAATCAGGTAGTGGAATGGAAAGAAGTGTCATATAGGCTGATGTGGGTGAGGGCTAGGATAGGAAGGGAATGTTGGGCTTTTGTTAGTGCGTATGGGCCAGGATGTGAGAGAAGTGAGGAAGAGCGGGATGAATTCTGGAATGAGTTAACTAATTGTGTGGATGGTCTGAGTAGGAGGAACTATGTAGTTGTGTTGGGTGACTTGAATGCCAGAGTGGTTGATGGAGAGATAGAAGGTGTTGTAGGAAAGTATGGGGTACCAGGTGGGAATGAGAGTGGCGAGAGACTGTTAGATATGTGTGTGGAGCAAGAGTTGGTGATAAGTAATAGTTTATTTAAGAAGAAGTTAATAAATAATAATACATGGATGAGAGTGGCAAATGGAAGAGTGAAAGAAAGAGCATTGATGGATTATGTGTTGGTAGCAAAGAGCATGATTGGTAGAGTGAAAGATGTACATGCATTCAGGGGTGTGGCTGCTGGGATGTCTGATAATTTTTTGGTTGAAGCAAAAGTGGTAGTAGCAAAAGAGTGGGGAAATAGTGTGGGAGGATGTAGAAGGGAAATAGTGAAGGTGGAAAAGTTGAAAAAGCCAGAGAAGAGACAGGAATATCAGGACAGGTTGAGAGTGGCATATGACAGGGTGAAAGAAAGAGAAGTTGGGGAGTTAGGGGAGGAATGGGGGTTGATGAAAGAATGTTTTGTGGGACATGCAAGTGATGTGTGTGGAAAGAGGTTTGTTGGAGGTGGCATGAGGAGGGGCAGCGAGTGGTGGAATGATGGGGTGAAAATGAAGGTGGAAGAGAAAAAGAGGGCTTTTGAGGAATGGCTGCAGTGTAAATGTAGGGAGAAGTATGAAAGATATAGGGAGAAAAATGTGGAAACCAAGCAGAAGGTAGAGGAAGAGAAGAAGTTGGCAAATGTTAGGTGGGGACAGGATTTTAGTAGGTCATATGAGGAGAATAAAAAGAAGTTTTGGAAAGAAGTGAAGAGAGCAAGGAAGGGTGAATCAAGGATGGAAGAGAGAGTGAAAGATGTGAATGGACAGATGTTAAGAGGGAACGATGCAAGGAAAAGATGGGCAGAATATTTTGAGTGCTTGCTGAATGTTGAGGAAGATAGAGAGGCAGCTATAGTGGCAGTGGGAGGGGTTCAAGGACCAGTAATGGGAGATGAAAATGAGAGAGAGATTACAAGAGAGGAGGTGAAAAGGGCATTGTATGAAGCGAAAGCAGGTAAAGCACCTGGAATGGATGGTGTGAGAGCGGAGATGTTGAAAGAAGGGGGTGTGACTGCATTGGAATGGTTAGTGAGAGTGTTTAATATATGCTTTATGCTGTCATTGGTGCCAGTGGATTGGGTGATTGCCTGTATAGTGCCCCTATACAAAGGTAAGGGAGATATGTATGAATGCAGTAATTTTAGGGGTATAAGTTTGTTGAGTGTGGTAGGAAAAGTGTATGGTAGGATACTGGTTAATAGGATTAGGGATAAGACAGAATATGTGATCACGGAAGTGCAGAGTGGTTTTAGGAGAGGTAGAGGTTGTCTAGATCAGATTTTTATAGTTAGGCAGTTATGTGAGAAATATTTAGCAAAGGGTAAGGATGTGTATTTTGCATTTTTGGATCTGGAGAAAGCATATGATAGAGTTGATAGAGAGGCTATGTGGAATGTTTTGAGATTATTAGGAATCAGTGGGTAATTGTTGCATGCAGTGAAGAGTTTGTATGAGGGTAGTAGAGCTTGTGTTAGAGTAGGGAATGAAGTGAGTGAGTGGTTTCCAGTGAGTGTGGGACTGAGACAGGGATGTGTGATGTCACCATGGCTGTTCAATTTGTATACTGATGGAGTTGTAAGAGAGGTGAATGAGCGAGTGCGTGGTCGAGGTTTGAGAATGGTAGATGGGGATGATAACGAGTGGGAGCTGAATCAGTTGCTGTTTGCAGATGATACTGTGGTGGTGGCAGATTCAGAGGAAAAGCTGTGTCAGTTAGATGTCAGAATTTGGAATGGTGTGTGAGAGAAGGAAGCTGCGAGTGAATGTGGGAAAGTGTAAGGTTATGAGGTGTACAAGAAATGAGGATGGCGCTGGATTGAATGTTATGTTGAATGGAGAGACACTTGAGGAGGTTAATCAGTTTAAGTATTCAGGCTCGGTAATAGCTGCAAATGGTGGAGTGGAAGCAGATGTGTGTCACAGAGTGAATGAAGGATGTAAAGTGTTGGGTGCATTGAAAGGAGAGATGAAGAATAGAGGGTTGGGAATGAATAATAAGAAAGTTTTGCATGAGAAAGTTGTTGTACCAACTGTGATGTATGGATCAGAGTTATGGGGTATTAAAGTAAGTGAGAGACGGAAGCTAAATGTGTTTGAGATGAAATGCCTGAGGAGTATGATTGGTGTATCTCGATTGGATAGGGTTAGGAATGAAGTGGTGAGAGCAAGAACGGGTGTGAGGAGAGAAATTGCAGCCAGAGTAGATATGAATGTTCTGAGATGGTTTGGCCATGTGGAAAGGATGGATGATGAAAGGCTGCTGAAAAAGGTGATGAATGCGAGAGTTGATGGGAGAAATGCTAGAGGGAGGCCTAGGTTTGGATGGATGGATGGAGTAAGGAGAGCCCTAAATGATAGGAGGATGGATGTGAGGGAATCAACTGAGCGTGCTAGGAATAGGAATGAGTGGCGAGCAATTGTGACGCAGCTCTGATGGGCATCTGCTGTTACCACGGGGCTACATCTTACAGAGATAGCCCTGTGGTAGGGGCAGTAGGAGGAGCTGGCAGTTGTGAAGCGACACAGGTTGTGGAAGAGCCGGGAGGATGGGCTGTGGCATTCCAGCAGTGCCATCTGAACGGTCGCTAGCTCCCTCGTCATTGCCCATAGAGCAAAGTAATCCCCCTATTTGTTTTCCTTTCTTGATGTCGGCTACCCCCCAATTAAAGGGGAAAACAGCCAAGGTATATGTATGTATGTATGTATATATATATATATATATATATATATATATATATATATATATATATATATATATATATATATATATATATATATATATATATATATATATATATATATATATATATATATATATATATATATATATATATCTATATATATATATATATATATATATATATATATATATATATATATATATATATATATATATATATATATATATATATATATATATATATATATATATATATATATATATATATATATATACATATATATATATATATATATATATATATATATATATATATATATATATATATATATATATATATATATATATATATATACATATATATATATATATATATATATATATATATATATATATATATATATATATATATATATATATATATATATATATATATATATATATATATATATATATATATATATATATATATATATATATACATATATATATATATATATATATATATATATATATATATATATATATATATATATATATATATATATATATATATATATATATATATATATATATATATATATATATATATATATATATATATATATATATATATATATATATATATATATATATATATATATATATATATATATATATATATATATATATATATATATATATATATATATATATATATATATATATATATATATATATATATATATATATATATATATATATATATATATATATATATATATATATATATATATATATATATATATATATATATATATATATATATATATATATATATATATATATATATATATATATATATATATATATATATATATATATATATATATATATATATATATATATATATATATATATATATATATATATATATATATATATATATATATATATATATATATATATATATATATATATATATATATATATATATATATATATATATATATATATATATATATATATATATATATATATATATATATATATATATATATATATATATATATATATATATATATATATATATATATATATATATATATATATATATATATATATATATATATATATATATATATATATATATATATATATATATATATATATATATATATATATATATATATATATATATATATATATATATATATATATATATATATATATATATATATATATATATATATATATATATATATATATATATATATATATATATATATATATATATATATATATATATATATATATATATATATATATATATATATATATATATATATATATATATATATATATATATATATATATATATATATATATATATATATATATATATATATATATATATATATATATATATATATATATATATATATATATATATATATATATATATATATATATATATATATATATATATATATATATATATATATATATATATATACATATATATATATATATATATATATATATATATATATATATATATATATATATATATATATATATATATATATATATATATATATATATATATATATATATATATATATATATATATATATATATATATATATATATATATATATATATATATATATATATATATATATATATATATATATATATATATATATATATATATATATATATATATATATATATATATATATATATATATACATATATATATATATATATATATATATATATATATATATATATATATATATATATATATATATATATATATATATATATATATATATATATATATATATATATATATATATATATATATATATATATATATATATATATATATATATATATATATATATATATATATATATATATATATATATATATATATATATATATATATATATATATATATATATATATATATATATATATATATATATATATATATATATATATATATATATATATATATATATATATATATATATATATATATATATATATATATATATATATATATATATATATATATATATATATATATATATATATATATATATATATATATATATATATATATATATATATATATATATATATATATATATATATATATATATATATATATATTAATCATTTTTTACCCCGACTGGGACTCGAACCTAAGACTTATAATTACTAAGTCAAGGCGCTACCAACTACACACCACAGACGGTATAACAGGAATCCAACCTTATAGCTTATATCTGCTATACTTAGGGATGAACACATTCTATCTGAATGCCACTATGTTCATATTACAGATTCCCCAACCTCACTCGTGGCTTCATTTTAGCATTTAATTCAATTCCCAATCTCATTCGGGTCATACAATAACCAAGCAAGCACATTACATATGTGAAAACATTAATCATTTTTTACCCCGACCGGGACTCGAACCTAAGACTTATAATTACTAAGTCAAGGCGCTACCAACTACACACCACAGAAGGTATGAAAGGAATCCAACCTTATAGCTTATATCTGCGATACTTAGGGATGAACGCATTCTATCTGAATGCCACTATGTTCATATTACAGATTCCCCAACCTCACTCGTGGAATCCTTTTATACCTTCTGTGGTGTGTAGTTGGTAGCGCCTATGACTTAGTAATTATAAGTCTTAGGTTCGAGTCCCGGTCGGGGTAATAAATGATTAATGTTTTCACATATGCAATGTGCTTGCTTGGTTATTGTATGACCCGAATGAGATTGGGAATTGAATTAAATGCTAAAATGAAGCCACGGGTGAGGTTAGGGAATCTGTAATATGAACATAGTGGCATTCAGATAGAATGCGTTCATCCCTAAGTATAGCAGATATAAGCTATAAGGTTGGATTCCTTTTATACCTTCTGTGGTGTGTAGTTGGTAGCGCCTATGACTTAGTAATTATAAGTCTTAGGTTCGAGTCCCGGTCGGGGTAAAAAATGATTAATGTTTTCACATATGTAATGTGCTTGATTGGTTATTGTATGACCCGAATGAGATTGGGAATTGAATTAAATGCTAAAATGAAGCCACGAGTGAGGTTGGGGAATCTGTAATATGAACATAGTGGCATTCAGATAGAATGCGTTCATCCCTAAGTATAGCAGATATAAGCTATAAGGTTGGATTCCTTTTATACCTTCTGTGGTGTGTAGTTGGTAGCGCCTTGACTTAGTAATTATAAGGTCTTAGGTTCGAGTCCCGGTCGGGGTAAAAAATGATTAATGTTTTCACATATGTAATGTGCTTGCTTGGTTATTGTATGACCCGAATGAGATTGGGAATTGAATTAAATGCTAAAATGAAGCCACGAATGAGGTTGGGGAATCTGTATTATGAACATAGTGGCATTCAGATAGAATGCGTACATCCCTAAGTATAGCAGATATAAGCTAAACGGTTGGATTCCTTTTATACCTTCTGTGGTGTGTAGTTGGTAGCGCCTTGACTTAGTAATTATAAGTCTTAGGTTCGAGTCCCGGTCGGGGTAAAAAATGATTAATGTTTTCACATATGTAATGTGCTTGCTTGGTTATTGTATGACCCGAATGAGATTGGGAATTGAATTAAATGCTAAAATGAAGCCACGAGTGAGGTTGGGGAATCTGTAATATGAACATAGTGGCATTCAGATAGAATGCGTTCATCCCTAAGTATAGCAGATATAAGCTATAAGGTTGGATTCCCTTTATACTTTCTGTGGTGTGTAGTTGGTAGCGCCTTGACTTAGTAATTATAAGTCCTAGGTTCGAGTCCCGGTCGGGGTAAAAATATGATTAATGTTTTCACATATATAATGAGCTTGCTTGGTTATATATATATATATATATATATATATATATATATATATATATATATATATATATATATATATATATATATATATATATGTATATATATATATGAAGCAAAAAAGTCCCATAAATAAAACACAAAGAGAAGCGAAGATGTACTATATATTATGACTGGATTCCAGTCCTCTTCAGGTACTAATGAATAGATAAATACAAAGCTCTGGATAAAGGTGGGGAGAGATGCTAGCTACAATTGCCAGGGGGATCCACGAAGGGATTTTCTTCAAACCTCAGGTCAGGTGGACGGTCATTTGGCATAATCTTCTTAATGAGGTCTTTTAATAATGCTTCATCCACAACGTCAGATCTCCACTGTCCATTTGATAAATTTAAGGTTTCTGATTTCTCTATAATGGTTGCTTCAAGTATCTTTCTCCTATATTGGCAATTACTCTTATATAGCAATGATATTTTCACTCCAATTAATATGGTGACCAGTATTTCGCATATGCACAAATAAAGCAGAACTTTCAACACCATATCGCTCTGCTCTTTTATGCTCATAAATTCTCTGGCCTAGCGAACGACCAGTTTGACCTATGTAAGATTTATTGCAGGAACAGCAATCAATTTTATAATTCCCTGCTTCTAAAGCTTTTTTATTTTGATATATGTTAATAAGTGAAGAACCAATTGTTTTGGGATAATTAAATATGAAAGGATTACTTCTGCCTAATTGATCACTACGAATTTTAATTTTTTCTAAATAGGGTATTTTAATTGTATTAGTAAAGTTTATTTTTGGCTGTTCTGTCGGCCCATTATAAAATATTTTGTTTGCTTTGTTAATTGCATTTTCGATTACATATGCAGGATACATGAGACTTTCTAATTGTTGGCGGATTAATTTGAATTCGTATTTCAAATGATGAGTGGAACACTCTCTAAGACCTCTTAGGAAAAGATTGCATGCAACACCAGTTTTTACTGACAAAGCATGATAACTTAGAAAGTGTGTATAAGAGACAGAAAGTTTTCTTCCTAAAGACAGTAAATGAGTATTTGTTGGGTTCTCTCATAACTAAGACATCCAAAAATGATAGCTTGCCATCCGATTCCCATTCGGTTTTAAATTTGATGCTAGGGACGATATCATTAAGTTTATTAAAAAATGTGACAAATTCTCCCCAACGGGAGTCCCAATAGGAAAATATAACATCTACATATCGCAACCATATCATTTCTTTGGGCTTGATGCTGACTAGGATCTCTGTCTCAAAAAACTCCATATACAATTTGCCAGAAGGGGGAACAAAGGGCTTCCCATACTACATCCAAATTTTTGCTTGTAAAAACTACCATTAAAGGAAAATACATTATTAGTGACGCATAACTTAAGTAAATCCATGGTTTTTTCAAGACCTATTTAGAAAATACTAAAATTCTTAGTGATCAATTGGGCAGAAGTAATCCTTTCATATTTAATTATCCCAAAACAATTGGTTCTTCACTTATTAACGTATATCAAAATAAAAAAGCTTTAGAAGCAGGGATTTATAAAACTGATTGCTGTTCCTGCAATAATTCTTACATAAGTCAAACTGGTCGTTCGCTAGGCCAGAGAATTTCTGAGCATAAAGGAGCAGTGCGATATGATGTTGAAAGTTCTGCTTTATTTGTGCATATGCGAGATACCGGTCACCATATAAATTGGAGTGAGTCCTCATTGCTATATAAGAGTAATTGCCAATATAGGAGAAAGATACTTGAAGCAGCCATTATAGAGAATTCAGAAACCTTAAATTTATCAAATGGACAGTGGAGATCTGACTTTGTGGATGAAGCATTATTAAAGGACCTCATTAAGAAGCTTATGCCAAATGACCGTCCACCTGACCTGAGGTTTGAAGATAATCCTATCATGGATCCCCCTGGTATTTGTAGCTAGCATCTCTCCCAACCTTTATCCAGAGCTTTGTATTTATCTATTCATTTGTACCTGAAGAAGACTGGAGTCCAGTCGTAATATATAGTACATCTTCACTTCTTTTTGTATTTTATTTATGGGACTTTTTTGCTTCATTTTGTGCTGTAATATAACAGTTTATTTTGTAGATATATATATATATATATATATATATATATATATATATATATATATATATATATATATATATATATATATATATATATATATATATATATATATATATATATATATCCAAATAAGCACAATACATATGTGAAAACATGAACCATTTTTTTTTTTTTACCCGACCTGGACTCTAACCTAGGATTTATGATTACTAAGTCAAGGCGCTACCACTACACCACAGAAGGTTAAAAGGAATCCAAACTTATAGCTTATATCTGCTATACTTAGGAATGAACGCATTCTAACTGAATGCCACTATGTTCATATTACAGATTCCCCAACCTCACTCGTGGCTTCATTTTAATTCAATTCCCAATCTCATTCGGGCTATGAAATATCCAAATAAGCACATTACATATGTGAAAACATGAACCATTTTTTAACCCGACCGGGACTCAAACCTAGGACTTATGATTACTAAGTCAAGGCGCTACCACTTCACCACAGAAGGTTAAAAGGAATCCAACCTTATAGCTTATATCTGCTATACTTAGGAATGAACGCATTCTAACTGAATGCCAGTATGTTCATATTACAGATTCCCCAACCTCACTCGTGGCTTCATTTTAGCATTTAATTCAATTCCCAATCTCATTCGGGCCATGAAACATATATATATAAATATATATATATATATATATATATATATATATATATATATATATATATATATATATATATATATATATATATATATATATATATATATATATATATATATATTATATATATATATATATATATATATATATATATATATATATATATATATATATATATATATATATATATATATATATATATATATATATATATATATATATATATATATATATATACATATATATATAAATATATATATATATATATATATATATATATATATATATATATATATATATATATATATATATATATATATATATATATATATATATATATATATATATATATATATATATATATATATATATATATATATATATATATATATATATATATATATATATATAGTATATATAAATATATATATATATATATATATATATATATATATATATATATATATATATATATATATATATATATATATATATATATATATATATATATATATATATATATATATATAAATATATTAATCATTTTTTACCCCGACCGGGACTCGAACCTAAGACTTATAATTACTAAGTCAATGCGCTACCAACTACACACCACAGACGGTATAAAAGGAATCCAACCTTATAGCTTATATCTGCTATACTTAGGGATGAACACATTCTATCTGAATGCCACTATGTTCATATTACAGATTCCCCAACCTCACTCGTGGCTTCATTTTAGCATTTAATTCAATTCCCAATCTCATTCGGGTCATACAATAACCAAGCAAACACATTACATATGTGAAAACATTAATCATTTTTTACCCCGACCGGGACTCGAACCTAAGATTTATAATTACTAAGTCAAGGCGCTACCAACTACACACCACAGAAGGTATAAAAGGAATCCAACCTTATAGCTTATATCTGCTATACTTAGGGATGTACGCATTCTATCTGAATGCCACTATGTTCATATTACAGATTCACCAACCTCACTCGTGGCTTCATTTTAGCATTTAATTCAATTCCCAATCTCATTCGGGTCATACAATAACCAAGCAAGCACATTACATATGTGAAAACATTAATCATTTTTTACCTCGACCGGGACTCGAACCTAAGATTTATAATTACCAAGTCAAGGCGCAACCAACTACACACCACAGAAGGTATAAAAGGAATCCAACCTTATAGCTTATATCTGCTATACTTAGGGATGAACGCATTCTATCTGAATGCCACTATGTTCATATTACAGATTCCCCAACCTCACTCGTGGCTTCATTTTAGCATTTAATTCAATTCCCAATCTCATTCGGGTCATACAATAACCAAGCAAGCACATTACATATGTGAAAACATTAATAATTTTTTACCCCGACCGGGACTCGAACCTAAGACTTATAATTACTAAGTCAAGGCACTACCAACTACACACCACAGAAGGTATAAAAGGAATCCAACCTTATAGCTTATATCTGCTATACTTAGGGATGAACGCATTCTATCTGAATGCCACTATGTTCATATTACAGATTCCCCAACCTCGCTCGTGGAATCCTTTTATACCCTCTGTGGTGTGTAGTTGGTAGCGCCTTGACTTAGTAATTATAAGTCTTAGGTTCGAGTCCCGGTCGGGGTAAAAAATGATTAATGTTTTCACATATGTAATGTGCTTGCTTGGTTATTGTATGACCCGAATGAGATTGGGAATTGAATTAAATGCTAAAATGAAGCCACGAGTGAGGTTGCGGAATCTGTAATATGAACATAGTGGCATTCAGATAGAATGCGTTCATCCCTAAGTATAGCAGATACAAGCTATAAGGTTGGATTCCTTTTATACCTTCTGTGGTGTGTAGTTGGTAGCGCCTTGACTTAGTAATTATAAGTCTTAGGTTCGAGTCCCGGTCGGGGTAAAAAATGATTAATGTTTTCACATATGTAATGTGCTTGCTTGGTTATTGTATGACCCGAATGAGATTGGGAATTGAATTAAATGCTAAAATGAAGCCACGAATGAGGTTGGGGAATCTGTAATATGAACATAGTGGCATTCAGATAGAATGCGTTCATCCCTAAGTATAGCAGATATAAGCCATAAGGTTGGATTCCTTTTATACCTTCTGTGGTGTGTAGTTGGTAGCGCCTTGACTTAGTAATTATAAGTCTTAGGTTCGAGTCCCGGTCGGGGTAAAAAATGATTAATGTTTTCACATATGTAATGTGCTTGCTTGGTTATTGTATGACCCGAATGAGATTGGGAAATGAATTAAATGCTAAAATGAAGCCACGAGTGAGGTTGGGGAATCTGTAATATGAACATAGTGGCATTCAGATAGAATGCGTACATCCCTAAGTATAGCAGATATAAGCTAAAAGGTTGGATTCCTTTTATACCTTCTGTGGTGTGTAGTTGGTAGCGCCTTGACTTAGTAATTATAAGTCTTAGGTTCGAGTCCCGGTCGGGGTAAAAAATGATTAATGTTTTCACATATGTAATGTGCTTGCTTGGTTATTGTATGACCCGAATGAGATTGGGAATTGAATTAAATGCTAAAATGAAGCCACGAGTGAGGTTGGGGAATCTGTAATATGAACATAGTGGCATTCAGATATAATGCGTTCATCCCTAAGTATAGCAGATATAAGCTATAAGGTTGGATTCCTTTTATACTTTCTGTGGTGTGTAGTTGGTAGCGCCTTGACTTAGTAATTATAAGTCTTAGGTTCGAGTCCCGGTCGGGGTAAAAAAATGATTAATGTTTTCACATATATAATGAGCTTGCTTGGTTATATATATATATATATATATATATATATATATATATATATATATATATATATATATATATTATATATATATATATATATATGAAGCAAAAAAGTCCCATAAATAAAACACAAAGAGAAGCGAAGATGTACTATATATTATGACTGGATTCCAGTCCTCTTCAGGTACTAATGAATAGATAAATACAAAGCTCTTGATAAAGGTGGGGAGAGATGCTAGCTACAATTGCCAGGGGGATCCAGGAAGGGATTTTCTTCAAACCTCAGGTCAGGTGGACGGTCATTTGGCATAATCTTCTTAATGAGGTCTTTTAATAATGCTTCATCCACAACGTCAGATCTCCACTGTCCATTTGATAAATTTAAGGTTTCTGATTTCTCTATAATGGTTGCTTCAAGTATCTTTCTCCTATATTGGCAAATACTCTTATATAGCAATGATATTTTCACTCCAATTAATATGGTGACCAGTATTTCGCATATGCACAAATAAAGCAGAACTTTCAACACCATATCGCTCTGCTCTTTTATGCTCATAAATTCTCTGGCCTAGCGAACGACCAGTTTGACCTATGTAAGATTTATTGCAGGAACAGCAATCAATTTTATAAATCCCTGCTTCTAAAGCTTTTTTATTTTGATATACGTTAATAAGTGAAGAACCAATTGTTTTGGGATATTTAAATATGAAAGGATTACTTCTGCCTAATTGATCACTAAGAATTTTAATATTTTCTAAATAGGGTATTTTAATTGTATTAGTAAAGTTTATTTTTGGCTGTTCTGTCGGCCCATTATAAAATATTTTGTTTGCTTTGTTAATTGCATTTTCGATTACATATGCAGGATACATGAGACTTTCTAATTGTTGGCGGATTAATTTGAATTCGTATTTCAAATGATGAGTGGAACACTCTCTAAGACCTCTTAGGAAAAGATTGCATGCAACACCAGTTTTTACTGACAAAGCATGATAACTTAGAAAGTGTGTATAAGAGACAGAAAGTTTTCTTCCTAAAGACAGTAAATGAGTATTTGTTGGGTTCTCTCATAACTAAGACATCCAAAAATGATAGCTTGCCATCCGATTCCCATTCGGTTTTAAATTTGATGCTAAAGACGAAATCATTAAGTTTATTAAAAAATGTGACAAATTCTCCCCAACGGGAGTCCCAATAGGAAAATATAACATCTACATATCGCAACCATATCATTTCTTTGGGCTTGATGCTGACTAGGATCTCTGTCTCAAAAAACTCCATATACAATTTGCCAGAAGGGGGAACAAAGGGCTTCCCATACTACATCCAAATTTTTGCTTGTAAAAACTACCATTAAAGGAAAATACATTATTAGTGACGCATAACTTAAGTAAATCCATGGTTTTTTCAAGACCTATTTAGAAAATACTAAAATTCTTAGTGATCAATTGGGCAGAAGTAATCCTTTCATATTTAATTATCCCAAAACAATTGGTTCTTCAATTTTTAACGTATATCAAAATAAAAAAGCTTTAGAAGCAGGGATTTATAAAACTGATTGCTGTTCCTGCAATAATTCTTACATAAGTCAAACTGGTCGTTCGCTAGGCCAGAGAATTTCTGAGCATAAAAGAGCAGTGCGATATGATGTTGAAAGTTCTGCTTTATTTGTGCATATGCGAGATACCGGTCACCATATAAATTGGAGTGAGTCCTCATTGCTATATAAGAGTAATTGCCAATATAGGAAAAAGATACTTGAAGCAGCCATTATAGAGAATTCAGAAACCTTAAATTTATCAAATGGACAGTGGAGATCTGACTTTGTGGATGAAGCATTATTAAAGGACCTCATTAAGAAGCTTATGCCAAATGACCGTCCACCTGACCTGAGGTTTGAAGATAATCCTATCGTGGATCCCCCTGGTAATTGTAGCTAGCATCTCTCCCAACCTTTATCCAGAGATTTGTATTTATCTATTCATTTGTACCTGAAGAAGACTGGAGTCCAGTCGTAATATATAGTACATCTTCACTTCTTTTTGCATTTTATTTATGGGACTTTTTTGCTTCATTTTGTGCTGTAATATAACAGTTTATTTTGTAGATATATATATATATATATATATATATATATATATATATATATATATATATATATATATATATATATATATATATATATATATATATATATATATATATATATATATATATATATATATATATATATATATATATATATATATATATATATATATATATATATATATATATATATATATATATATATATATATATTATATATATATATATATACATATATATATATATATATATATATATATATATATATATATATATATATATATATATATATATATATATATATCCAAAAAAGCACAATATATATGTGAAAACATGAACCATTTTTTTTTTTTTTTACCCGACCTGGACTCTAACCTTGGATTTGTGATTACTAAGTCAAGGCGCTACCACTACACCACAGAAGGTTAAAAGGAATCCAAACTTATAGCTTATATCTGCTATACTTAGGAATGAACGCATTCTAACTGAATGCCACTATGTTCATATTACAGATTCCCCAACCTCACTCGTGGCTTCATTTTAATTCAATTCCCAATCTCATTCGGGCCATGAAATATCCAAATAAGCACATTACATATGTGAAAACATGAACCATTTTTTAACCCGACCGGGACTGAAACCTAGGACTTATGATTACTAAGTCAAGGCGCTACCACTTCACCACAGAAGGTTAAAAGGAATCCAACCTTATAGCTTATATCTGCTATACTTAGGAATGAACGCATTCTAACTGAATGCCACTATGTTCATATTACAGATTCCCCAACCTCACTCATGGCTTCATTTTAGCATTTAATTCAATTCCCAATCTCATTCGGGCCATGAAACATCTAAATAAGCACATTACATATACATGAATCATTTTTTACCCCGACCGGGACTCAAATCTAGGACTTATGATTACTAAGTCAAGGTGCTACCACTACACCACGGAAGGTTAAATGGAATCCAACCTTATAGCTTATATCTGCTATACTTAGGAATGAACGCATTCTAAATGAATGCCACTATGTTCATATTACAGATTCCCCAACCTCACTCGTGGCTTCATTTTAGCATGTAATTCAATTCCCAATCTCATTCGAGCCATGAAATATCCAAATAAGCACATTACAAATGTGAAAACATGAACCATTTTTTACCCCGAGCGAGACTCGAACATAGGACTAATGATTACTAGGTCAAGGCGCTACCACTACACCACAGAAGGTTAAAAGGAATCCAACCTTATAGCTTATATCTGCTATACTTAGGAATGAACGCATTCTAAATGAATGCAACTATGTTCATATTACAGATTCCCCAACCTCACTCGTGGCTTCATTTTAGCATTTAATTCAATTCCCAATCTCAATCAGGTCATGAAATATCCAAATAAGCACATTACATATGTGAAAACATGATCCATTTTTTACCCCGACCTGGACTCGAACCTAGGACTTATGATTACTAAGTCAAGGCACTACCGCTACACCACAGACGGTTAAAAGGAATCCAAGCTTGTAGCTTATATATGGTCTACTTAGGAATGAACGCATTCTAACTAAATGCCACTATATTCATATTACAGATTCCCCAACCTCACTCGTGGCTTCATTTTAGCATTTAATTCAATTCCCAATCTCATTCGAGCCATTAAATATCCAAATAAGCACATTACATATGTGAAAACATGAACCATTTTTTACATCGACCGGGATTCGAACCTAGGACATATGATTACTAAGTCAAGGCGCTACCACTACACCACAGAAGGTTAAAAGGAATCCAACCTTATAGCTTACATCTGCTATACTTAGGAATGAACGCATTCTAACTGAATGCCACTATGTTCATATTACAGATTCCCCAACCTCACTCGTGGCTTCATTTTAGCATTTAATTCAATTCCCAATCTCATTCGGGCCATGAAATATCCAAATAAGCACATTACATATGTGAAAACATGAAATATTTTTTACCCCGACCGGGACTCGAACCTAGGACTTATGATTACTTATTCAAGACGCTACCACTACACTACAGAAGGTTAAAAGGAATCCAACCTTATAGCTTATATCTGCTATACTTAGGAATGAACACATTCTAACTGAATGCCATTATGTTCATATTACAGATTCTCTAACCACACTCGTGGCTTCATTTTAGCATTTAATTCAATTCCCAATCTCATTCGGGCCATGCAATATCCAAATAAGCACATTACTTATGTGAAAACATGAACCATTTTTTACCCCAACTGGGACTCGAACCTAGGACTTATGATTACTAAGTCAAGGCGCTACCACTACAGCACAGAAGGCTAAAAGGAATCCAACTTTATAGCTTATATCTGCTATACTTAGGAATGAACGCATTCTAACTGATTGCCACTATGTTCATATTACAGATTCCCCAACCTCACTCGTTGCTTCATTTTAGCATTTAATTCAATTCCCGATCTCATTCGGGCCATGAAATATCGAAATAAGCACAATATATATGTGAAAACATGAACCATTTTTTACCCCGACCTGGACTCGAACCTAGGACTTATGATTACTATGTCAAGGCGCTACCACTACACCACAGAAGGTTAAAAGGAATCCAACCTTATAGCTTATATCTGCTATACTTAGGAATGAACACATTCTAACTGAATGCCACTATGTTCATATTACAGATTCCCCAACCTAACTCGTGGCTTTATTTTAGCATTTAATTCATTTCCCAATCTCATTCGGGCCATGAAATATCCAAATAAGCACATTACATATGTGAAAACATGAATCATTTTTTACCACTACCGGGACTCGAACCTAGGACTTATGATTATTAATTCAAGGCGCTACCACTACACCACAGAAGGTTTAAAGAAATCCAACCTCATAGCTTATATCTGCTATACTTAGGAATGAACGCATTCTAACTGAATGCCACTATGTTCATATTACAAATTCCTCAACATCACTCGTTGCTTCATTTTAGCATTTAATTTAATTCACAATCTCATTCGGGCCATGAAATATCCAAATAAGCACTTTACATATGTGAAAACATGAACCACTTTTTACTCCGACCGGGACTCAAACGTACGACTCATGATTACTAAGTCGTGGCGCTACCACTACACCACAGAAGGTTAAAAGGAATCCAATCTTATAGCTTATATCTGCTATTCTTAGGAAAGAACGCATTCTAACTGAATGCCACTATGTTCATATTACAGATTCCCCAACCTCACTCGTGGCTTCATTTTAACATTTAATTCAATTCCCAATCTTGTTCGGGCCATGAAATATCCAAATAAGCACATTACATATGTGAAAACATGAACCATTTTTTACCCCAACCAGGACTCGAACCTAGGACTTATGATTACTAAGCCAAGGCGCTACCACTACACCACAGAAGGTTAAAAGGAATCCACCTTTATAGCTTATATCTGCTATACTTAGCAATGAACGCATTGTAACTGAATGCCACTATGTTCATATTACAGATTCCCCAACCTCACTCGTGGCTTCATTGTAGCATTTAATTCAATTCTCAATCTCATTCGGGCCATGAAATATACAAATAAGCACATTACATATGTGAAAACATGAGCCATTTTTTACCCCGATCGGGACTCGAACCTAGGACTTATGATTACTAAGTCAAGGCGCTACCACTACACCAAAGAAGGTTAAAAGGAATCCATCCTTATAGCTTATATATGCTATACTTAGGAATAAACGCATTCTAAATGAATGCCACTATGTTCATATTACAGATTCCCCAACCTCACTCGTGGCTTCATTTTAGCATTTAATTCAATTCCCAATCTCATTCGGGCCATGAAATATCCAAATAAGCACATTACTTATGTGAAAATATGAACCATTTTTTACCCCGACCGGGACTCAAATCTAGGACTTATGATTACTAAGTCAAGGCACTACCGCTACACCACAGACGGTTGAAAGGAATCCAAGCTTGTAGCTTATATATGGTCTACTTAGGAATGAACGCATTCTAACTAAATGCCACTATATTCATATTACAGATTCCCCAACCTCACTCGTGGCTTCATTTTAGCATTTAATTCAATTCCCAATCTCATTCGAGCCATTAAATATCCAAATAAGCACATTACATATGTGAAAACATGAACCATTTTTTACCCCGACCGGGATTCGAACCTAGGACTTATGATTACTAAGTCAAGGCGCTACCACTACACCACAGAAGGTTAAAAGGAATCCAACCTTATAGCTTACATCTGCTATACTTAGGAATGAACGCATTCTAACTGAATGCCACTATGTTCATATTACAGATTCCCCAACCTCACTCGTGGCTTCATTTTAGCATTTAATTCAATTCCCAATCTCATTCGGGCCATGAAATATCCAAATAAGCACATTACATATGTGAAAACATGAAATATTTTTTACCCCGACCGGGACTCGAACCTAGGACTTATGATTACTTATTCAAGACGCTACCACTACACTACAGAAGGTTAAAAGGAATCCAACCTTATAGCTTATATCTGCTATACTTAGGAATGAACACATTCTAACTGAATGCCATTATGTTCATATTACAGATTCTCTAACCACACTCGTGGCTTCATTTTAGCATTTAATTCAATTCCCAATCTCATTCGGGCCATGCAATATCCAAATAAGCACATTACTTATGTGAAAACATGAACCATTTTTTACCCCAACTGGGACTCGAACCTAGGACTTATGATTACTAAGTCAAGGCGCTACCACTACAGCACAGAAGGCTAAAAGGAATCCAACTTTATAGCTTATATCTGCTATACTTAGGAATGAACGCATTCTAACTGATTGCCACTATGTTCATATTACAGATTCCCCAACCTCACTCGTTGCTTCATTTTAGCATTTAATTCAATTCCCGATCTCATTCGGGCCATGAAATATCGAAATAAGCACAATATATATGTGAAAACATGAACCATTTTTTACCCCGACCTGGACTCGAACCTAGGACTTATGATTACTATGTCAAGGCGCTACCACTACACCACAGAAGGTTAAAAGGAATCCAACCTTATAGCTTATATCTGCTATACTTAGGAATGAACACATTCTAACTGAATGCCACTATGTTCATGTTACAGATTCCCCAACCTCACTCGCGGCTTTATTTTAGCATTTAATTCAATTCCCAATCTCATTCGAGACATGAAATATCCAAATAAGCACATTACATATGTGAAAACATGAACCATTTTTTACCCCGACGTGGACTCGAACCTAGGACTTATGATTACTATGTCAAGGCGCTACCACTACACCACAGAAGGTTAAAAGGAATCCAACCTTATAGCTTATATCTGCTATACTTAGGAATGAACACATTCTAACTGAATGCCACTATGTTCATATTACAGATTCCCCAACCTAACTCGTGGCTTTATTTTAGCATTTAATTCATTTCCCAATCTCATTCGGGCCATGAAATATCCAAATAAGCACATTACATATGTGAAAACATGAATCATTTTTTACCACTACCGGGACTCGAACCTAGGACTTATGATTATTAATTCAAGGCGCTACCACTACACCACAGAAGGTTTAAAGAAATCCAACCTTATAGCTTATATCTGCTATACTTAGGAATGAACGCATTCTAACTGAATGCCACTATGTTCATATTACAAATTCCTCAACATCACTCGTTGCTTCATTTTAGCATTTAATTCAATTCCCAATCTCATTCGGGCCATGAAATATCCAAATAAGCACATTACATATGTGAAAATATGAATAATTTTTTTGCCCGACCGGGACTCGACACTAGAACTTATGATTATTAAATCAAAGGCGCTACCACTACACCAAAGAAGGTTAATAGGAATCCAGTCTTATAGCTTATATCTGCTATACTTAGGAATGAACGCATTCTAACTGAATGCCACTATGTTCATATTACAGATTCCCCAACCTTGCTCGTGGCTTCAGCTTAGCATTTAATTCAATTCCCAATCTCATTCGGGACATGAAATATCCAAATAAGCACATTACATATGTGAAAACATGAACCATATTTTACCCCGACTGGGACTCGAACCTAGGAATTATGATGACTAAGTCAAGGCGCTACCACTACACCACAGAATCTTAAAAGGAATCCAACCTTATAGCTTATATCTGCTATACTTAGGAATGAACGCATTCTAACTGAATGCCACTATGTTCATATTACAGATTCCCCAACCTCACTCGTGGCCTCATATTAGCAATTAATTCAATTCCCAATCTCAATCGGGCCATGAAATATCCAAATAAGCACATTACATATGTGAAAACCTCAACCATTTTTTACCCCAACCAGGACTCAAACCTAGGACTTATGATTACTAAGTCAAGGCGCTACCACTACACCACAGAAGGTTAAAAGGAATCCAACCTTATAGCTTATATCTGCTATACTTAGGAATGAACGCATTCTAACTGAATGCCACTATGTTCATATTACAGATTCCCCAACCTCACTCATGGCTTCATTTTAGCATTTAATTCAATTCCCAATCTCATTCAGGCAAAGAAATATCCAAATAAGCACATTACATATGTGAAAACATGAATCATTTTTTACCCCGACCGGGACTCGAACCTAGGACTTATGATTACCTAGTCAATGCTAAAATGAATCCACGAGAGAGGTTGGGAAATCTGTAATATGAACATAGTGGCATTCAGTTAGAATGCGTTCATTCCTAAGTATAGCAGATATAAGCTATAAGGTTGGATTCCTTTTAACCTTCTGTGATGTAGTGGTAGCGTCTTGACTTAGTAATCATAAGTCCTATGTTCGAGTCCCAGTCGGGGTAAAAAGTGGTTCATGTTTTCACATATGTAATGTGCTTATTTGGATATTTCATGGCCCGAATAAGATTGGGAATTGAATTAAATGCTAAAATGAAGCCATGAGTTAGGTTGGGGAATCTGGAATATGAACATAGAGGCATTCAGTTACAATGCGTTCATTCCTAAGTATAGCAGATATAAGCTATAAGGTTGGATTTCTTTTAACCTTCTGTGGTGTAGTGGTAGCGCCTTGACTTAGTAATCATAAGTCCTAGGTTCGAGTCCCGGTCGGAGTAAAAAATGGTTCATGTTTTCACATATGTAATGTGCTTATTTGGATATTTCATGGCCCGAATGAGATTGGGAATTGAGTTAGTTGGTAAAATGAAGCCACGAGTGAGGTTGGGGAATCTGTAATATGAACATTTGCATTCAGTTAGAATGCGTTCATTCCTAAGTATAGCAGATATAAAGTATAAGGTTGGATTCCTTTTAACCTTGTGTGG
>JAXCGZ010022007.1:15000-20000 GCA_037179515.1 Halocaridina rubra | reverse complement strand
TATTATTGTCGTTATTATTATCATTGTTATTTTTATTATTATTCTAATTATCATTATAATTGATAGATCTATTATCATTATTACCATAATTATTGAAAAATCTATAAGGTTCTTCTGAGATGCAGCGGTTGCCAATGCAGATATGTGTCTCAAACGGCAAGAAATTCAAAGGAATTTAATGGAGAGAGAGAGAGAGAGAGAGAGAGAGAGAGAGAGAGAGAGAGAGAGAGAGAGAGAGGAGAGAGAGAGAGAGAGAGAGAGAGAGAGAGAGAGAGAGAGAGAGAGATAAAATAATTTTGCTTAGTGGATAAATCACACTTCTACGACCTAAATTGTCCCGACTTCAACTCATTAGAGGCATGATGTATTGCATCTCATCGTCAGAGATTTTCGAGGATAAGAAGATAAGGGAAGTAATGCCTCACATGTAGCAGTAGCGTCTGTTAGCTTAGTGGGCTCAATGAGTTTTCATATATACATTTCTCTGTGTATGCCTTCATGGGATATATATATATATATATATATATATATATATATATATATATATATATATATATATATATATACATATATATATATATATATATATATATATATATATATATATATATATATGTATATATATATGTATATATATATGTATATATATATATATATATATATATATATATATATATATATATATATATATATATATATATATACATATACATATATATATATATATATATATACATATACATATATATATATATATATATATATATATATATATATATATATATATATATATATATATATATATATATATATATATATATATATATATATATATATATATATATATATATATATATATATATATATATATATAAATATATATATATATATATATATATATATATATATATATATATATATATATATATATATATATATATATATATATATATATATATATATATATATATATATATATATATATATATATATATATATATATATATATATATATATATATATATATTATATATATTATGGGGGTGCATACAGACTGATTGGAGCTGGGGAATTATGATTGGATGCCTTTCGTAACGCCTTGAGGTGGGCTCGATCACGGGTGCGTCATGTACCGAACCAAATATTCTAATTACTATACCACAGTGATATATATATATATATATATATATATATATATATATATATATATATATATATTATATATATATATATATATATATATATATATATATATATATATCCCTGAAGAAAGGAGGCTAGAATACTTCCTCCATGATCCCCCGCTTGTCGTCAGAGTCGACTAAATGGGGTGGAGCGATGGTAATCCCCTCCTTTGTATTTCCTCTTCCCAAAGAGTCAGAGTATGTTGCCTTCATTCTGCCAATCCCTTATAAGGGGAAAATAACTCATGTGTGTATATACATATATATATATATATATATATATATATATATATATATATATATATATATATATATATATATATATATATATGTGTGTGTGTGTGTGTGTGTGTGTGTGTGTGTGTGTGTGTGTGTGTGTGTGTGTGTGTGTGTGTGTGTGTGTGTGTGTGTGTGTGGTTTATTTTTTTATGAGTGTGACACGGGGACAGGCAGAAACTATCCTCGTCAATAAAGGCCCGGGCACGAGAAAATTCCAAGACGAAGGAAAATAAAAAGGTTAAGAACAAGGCAGAGGTGAGGTAATGCCACACAAAGGAAAATGACAGATAGAAAAAGCAGTCAGAGTACAGAGGACCCAGATATATGGAGGACTAGGCTCTGAGATGACGTTAGATCTGCTATTTGATGGATGAAAGGTCATAAAAATTAGGAAAGACAGAAAGAGGAAGAGAGTTCCAGAGTCTGGAGGTAGATGGGAAGAAGCAGTCGCTGCACCGACCAATCCGCGAGCTACAAATCTCCACACAGTACCTGTGAGATGAGGCCGCTTGGCGAGTGTTACGCAGCCTCGGCAGTGGAGGAGGGATGCAACTCGCCAACTCATCAGAGCAGCGATGGAAGTAGTAGAGATAGAAAAGCGAAAGGGAAGATACCTTACAGCGAAGAGAGAGAGAATCCAGGTTAGAAGTAAGAGAAGGGCCATCAATGAGTCTGACTGCCATAGATTCAACCCTATCAAGAAGATAAGTAAAGGAAGACGCACCCTAGATGTGTGAGCAGTATTCTAAGCAGGGACGGATAAGACCTTTGTGAAATTTAAGTAACTGCAAAGAGGAGAAGTAATGATGAAAACGAAACAAAACCCCCAATTTTTTGGATGAAGATTTAGAAATTTGGATTATGTGATTCCTCCAAGACAAGTTAGAGGCTATATGGATTCCTAATATGTTGATATGTGTATGATATGTGTGTGTGTATGCCCATAAAATGCACATATTTCATTTATGTATTTGTTTACGTAACTGCTTATTTACATATAAAAAATATAATATCAATATTCAATCATACCAAGAAAATCTATAATGAAAATCTTCAAACATATGGGACATAAGTTGATATGACATTGAACGTAACCACTTGAAACAATGCAGTAGTATAGTCTCTCTCTCTCTCTCTCTCTCTCTCTCTCTCTCTCTCTCTCTCTCTCTCTCTCTCTCTCTCTCTCTCCTCTCTCTCTCTCTCTCTCTCTCTCTCTCTCTCTCTCTCTCTAATTCAACTTTCTTCCGAGGTCAGGCCAGGTTTTTGCGACGGTTAGCGAGAGTTTTAGTGGTGGCAACGCAAAATTCCTTTGAGATCGGGGACACAGCTAAAGAAAAAGAACCGGCCGCATATGGGCCACGCATCTCATAAACAAGCATTTAATCTAATTCAAAGAGTTTTTATGACTCTATCGTATATAAAAATTTTAAATTCTAGGCAAAGAATAACCATAAGTGGTAACATAAGTAAAATGATATAGAAGTTTCCTAAATCTCCAAAAGGGAGAATTAGAGGTAAGCTAAATAAATTCTCAGGCCTGATCAACTAAGAGCTCTTCTGTAGGCTCTGCAAGCTGTAGTTGACATATGCTGATTCAGGATAGAAAATCTAACTCAGGAGACTGAGCAAAGTGGTCATAGCTACAACAAAAGAACTAATGTAACAGGAATTCAGTATAGCCTATCCATTCCGGCCTCTGCTCTGTTATCACCAGGCAAGAAATACATAATGAAGATGAAGAGATTAAATAAAACATGCAATGAGACCAAATCTTATACAAATAAGATGGTAAGAGAGAGAGAGAGAGAGAGAGAGAGAGAGAGAGAGAGAGAGAGAGAGAGAGAGAGAGAGAGAGAGAGAGAGAGAGAGAGAGAGAGAGAGAGAGAGAGAGAGGACTACATCCGGTTAGATTGGTGGCACTTGGCTCGCGCGTGCGGGCAGCCATACACACTGCACCCAAAGACCAGAGTAAACCTCTAATAATGCAAATCCGGAATGGGAGGGTCATAGCTCGCTATTCTACGATTTATTATTAAGATGGTGACCATTTTGTGCTTTTTTGGAAATCCGGAATTCTCTCTCTCTCTCTCTCTCTCTCTCTCTCTCTCTCTCTCTCTCTCTCTCTCTCTCTCTCTCTCTCTCTCTCTCTCTCTCTCTCCTCTCTCTCTCTCTCTCTCTCTCTCTCTCTCTCTCTCTCTCTCTCTCTCGGTAGAACTAACCACTCTCAGGGACTCAATTAACCTCTCCATCGTCCAAAGTGGATCTGGTTAAGTGAAGTTTTATTATCCGCTTCGGGGAGATGAACTCGAAATCATCTGAAACAAGAGCCAGGCGCTATATCCACTGAGACACTAAATACACTTATACTGATGCACACAACTGGCCTGCTGAGTTGAGAGGGGCTTCCATCGTCTAGTTTAAACCAGTTATAAAAGCAAAGTTATCGCATGAATCCTTCTCGGATAAAGGGGAGACATGGTTCATATCCACAGAGACAAGTGTACCGATATCCTTTGTGATATAAATCCTATAAATACTCAAAAGATTCTGGGAGTAAACCACTAGAAGTGTGACGTTCATGATGGAACAGTCTCCTCTCTTCGCATGCTAATCAAGTACGCTAAAATATATGCGAAGGTGAGGTACTGGTAGAACAATATCCAATGAGGACAGACCTTTGTAATAGACAGTAAAGCATATTTTTATCTTAGAGGCTAAAGGGGGGTTTACACGGTCAAACGGTTCGTCGAACGCAGTTCGACAGACAAGTGTTTGAAGTGATGTTCAAACGTGTGAACGGGGTATTTGGTTGTCGAACACGTTCCGTGTTCGACAGCCAAATACCCCGATCACACGTTCGAACATCACTTCAAACACTTGTCTGTCGAATCGCGTTCGACGAACCGTTTGACAGTGTAAACCCCCCTTAAGTGTGAAAAGATACACTATGCTTCTTGGTGTACTCATCATAATTCTGACTTGGCAGGGGGATAGAAGGCGACAAATATCTCTACTGCTCCTATCATTATTGACCTGAATAAGTAAACTTTCATTTTTTTTCTCACGGTACGAGGTAGACTCGAATTCAGATCCTTTGATATAACAAAACAGTTAAATTTTGACCTATGAAATGTACTAACAATGGAGTGCTCATGTATGTTCTTTCTAGTTGTAGCTCCCCGTCTCCCGTTACAGTAAGTGTACTCTATATATCTCTATTTAAAAGCAACACACTCACATTGTTGTAATGCTATCAGGTGTGGATTTACTATATCACATTACCACTGCAGTGTGTGTGTGTGTGTGTGTGTGTGTGTGTGTGTGTGTGTGTGTGTGTGTGTGTGTGTGTGAGTGTGTGTGTGTGTGTGTGTGTGTGTGTGTGTGTGTGTGTGTGTGTGTGTGTGTGTGTGTGTGTATGTGTGTGTGTTCACGTAAATGTTGTAACAGGAAAGAGCACTGTCCGTGCTTCAGTGTTTTCAGCTCTAAAATGTATCTTAAATAACTTTAAATAAATGAATGCAATTATCTGTGACGATA
>JAXCGZ010022007.1:0-5000 GCA_037179515.1 Halocaridina rubra | reverse complement strand
TCCAGCCTCGAAAGCAAGTTAAGAAATTACCTAAACCTGGTGAGCTTGAAAAAACTAGTCGGGGAACATGTTATTAGATGAAATTGTTAGACAAAAACACAGATCCAAGATGATTAGGAACAAAAACGAGTGAGCCTCAAGTACTATTAAAAGAAATTTAATCTAAGTTCGGCATGCCTAAATTACTGCTCAAAGAATCCCTGACTAAAACCGACGATTCTTTAATACTGGTCAAAGAAATCTAGATACAAGCGGCATGAACAGAGGAAGAAAGATAAATATTATAATAAATATCTAACGATGATAGCCAGTAAAAGACAAAATATCAGAGAAAACAGATACTCGAATGCTTATAATAAAAAAATAAACATATAAAGCGAAAGAAAAATAAAAAAAGGTTTCAAGCACAGCCTTGAGGAACACCTTGGGAGGTTCTTCTCTTTTTGTGTCTCTCTTTCTCCTTTAGCTCTCACTCCTCGTCCCAACCTCAGCCAAGTACTTTACTTTCCCCGAACGCGTCCATTTCTTATTTTTTCGTTTCATGTCTCATCCAATTTCGTCTTAAACGAAGGTAATTTGTACAGTGACTTTGTATCTGAAAATTCCCAGAAGTATTTTTTGTTGTACTTTAATAATGAGAATGAAATAATTTTTCTTTTTCATTATTTATATCACAGAAAATTATAAAACGAAAACAATATCGATGTGTAGGGTATTACGCGTTATCATTTCACTGTCATGAACAGACAATTTCTGGATATGTTACTAGAGTAACTAACAGTGACCAAATACTCGTAGCTCAAAAGGAAAAATATATGCAAATAAAGAAATATAATAATTAATTATAGGTAATTATGACTTGATATTCAATGTCAGCAGTAACTTCAATATCCTCCATTTAAAAAAAATTATGATAATTAAATATCAATTATTATTAATCAACATACAGAAAACTATTCAGCTTTCTCTCAGTGTAAACTAAATATATCTACGAGGAAAAGCATTTGTCCAAGAAATTACTGCCTAATAAAACATAAACAAAATACCAGCAAAAATAATAATCTCACTAAGGAGCGTAAGAATAACACGAAGAAAGGAGAACATCCGAGCATGCTAAAATAAAAAAGTAAATAAATCATACTTATCATCTTGCTTTCTAAAAGAGGAAATGCCCAAATGATCACTAAAGAATAAAGGTGCGTCCACACCGGCAACAAAACATATCAACAACAAAATTGACAACATTGGACGCAACAATGTTTGTGTTGCTACTGATGCGATGGTGTCGATATATTGGTATGGCGCTTCAAGTGATATGTTGGTACTACTGGTGTCTGTAGATGTCGACTGCGATGTTAGGTCAATGTTTACAACTTGTTTCCGTATTAGTAGTAACGCAAACATTGTTGCGTCCAATGTTGTCAACTTTGTTGTTGATATGTTGTGTTGCCAGTGTGGAAGCATCTTGAAACATATGACTCCTAAACTTTGTCTGAAATGAGTAAAATAATATCTTTCAATGTAAGCTACTATCCAATTACTCTGTAAAAGAAAAAAAAAGAGTACAGATAAGATAAGAGCCTATTCTTAATTATTCCTACAAGCTAAGAATAGAAAGAGAAAAGCTGATAATCATCATCTTGCTCTCTAGAGAGCGGAAGATATGTACGAAAAGAGCTCTTCCAGTCGCATACTTAATAAAGAGAAAGAATAACCAATATTCATCATCTTGCTTTCTAAAGAGCAAGAGATATCTACGAAAAGAGATCTCCCAGTCGCATACTGAAGAGAATGAAAAACTAATATTCATTATCTTGCTCTCTAGAGAGCAAGAGATATCTATAAAAAAAAAGAACGTTCAGTTGCTTACAAGTTAAAAGAGTAAGGAAAACTTGTTCATCAACTTACTCTCTAAAAGATCAAACGAAATGACTCTTAAAATTTGCGCAAGAAAAGGAGGAAGCCGATGAGCATGAAAAATATATGTTATTTTCTTTTTATTGTGCATAATTGCACCATATGACAGTTATTTCAGGTGTTGCCAAAGGGCAAATTTTCCAAAAGACCACTTCTCATCACACCATCATGAATAGAAACCTCTTTTAAGTACCTTGTCCATCTAATGCTGTTTTACTCGATAGTAGTCTGCTTAATACCTCAAAGTCATTTCCATAATACTGAACCAATTTTTACATCTGGTCCTCAAGCTGTTTCTCATTTATGAATATTTGATTTATTCCTAAGCACACTTTTTCTTGATAGTGAAGCTATTTTTATCTCATATGCTGAAGCATAAGGGTTTTTTCCTACTTAATGCATGTATGCTTTACTTCTAAAGGCAATTTCCTTGACATTGAAGCAAATTTCCTTGGTTTCTTGTCATTTTTTTTTCCAAAATGCATTCAATTCTTGTGCGTAAGTTTGATTAAAAGACTAAATATTTCTTGATCTTCACTGATCATCTAACGTTTCTTATTTTGTATGTTATTATTCCTAAATAGAGTTTAGGAAGATAACAAACATCCTCCTTGGTACTGCTTGATAACCTGTAGCCATGTCAAATTATGCATTGGCTCTTGTTTCAAAATATATTCTCCTGGATACTGCTCTTGTTCCTCCTCTATGTAGCTTTTTTTTATATTTCTTAGATTTACTCATCAATGCACTTTCCTTGACATTAGTCATATATATATATATATATATATATATATATATATATATATATATATATATATATATATATATATATATATATATATATATATATATATATATATATATATATATATATATATATATATATATATATATATATATATATATATATATATATATGTATATATATATATATATATATATATATATATATATATATATATATATATATATATATATATATATATATATATATATATATATATATATATATATATAATTGTATGATTCCTTTATATTCTAGTTGCCTATACCCTAATTCCTACCAAAATATGCATAATTTGAATTCATCATTTAAATAATAACAAAGCAATTTACTAATGCCTTTTCGTTTCCAAGAGATCAGATCACTGGTTCATCATTTTAACATTAATTATTGATTACAAAATAAAGCAAATATATAAATGACCTCTCTTTTCAAGGAAGCAGGTCACAGGCCTATAATAGAAGCATTACTAACAGAACGAATAAAATTATTACGCAATGACCCGTCTTTAAATGCTAATTATTCACTAACGCAACATTCTGGCATTATAAATTTTACTAAAATATATAGCCTGACTAGTCACTATCTCACTATAATAACACCGATACTAATAGATAATAAAGTATTTGCCTCTGACATTTACTTCCGAGGCATCATGTCACTGTCCCAAAATTCAAGCATGAACACATTGTTACAAAATCCCTCAAAAGTGACCTTTCTCTCCCAGGTGTCAGGTCATTGACCCAACATATTAAAACGCCACAGAAGAACGTCATTTTCATCATTATTTCTGACATTTTCGATTACATCAAAACATGACAAAAAATATTTCTGATGATTAGTCAGATGACGACTGATGAGTTTCACTTTCATTATTATATGTGAAAAGATGAAAATAAAAAGAAATTAATTACAAGTAATAAAAGAATATATCTGCTTGATCATGTGCAAAATGTCATGGAAACGATTTAACAAGTTTTGGGTTTAAATGTTATTTTGTGGTGTTGTTGATGATTTCTTGTTTATTGATTTTCTCCTGTAGATAAAAATTTAAATGATAAAACTATGAGATATGAGGATTCTATTTAATATATATATATATATATATATATATATATATATATATATATATATATATATATATATATATATACATATATACATATATATATATATATATATATATATATATATATATATATATATATATATATATATATATATATATATATATATATATATAATATATATACATATATACATATATATATATATATATATATATATATATATATATATATATATATATATTATATATGTATATATATATATGTATATATATATATATATATATATATATATATATATATATATATATATATATATATATATATATAATTATCTGTTCGTTTATATATCTATACCTTGATTTATCTATATATTGATTTAATTACCTGGTCATTTATCTATCTATGCATTTATTTATTTATTTCTTTATCTACTTATTTATATATTAATTAATTAATTTATTTATTTATTTATTTATTCATTTATTTATTTATTTATATATTTATTTATTTGTTTATTTATTTATTTGCTCTGTACATGGAAAGCGACAACTTCCAAATGGAAAGTGTTGACGTCTAATGCTTTTCTTTACCAAGTTTGTCTTATACGAAAAGGTAATCATAACTTCCGAATGGAAGATATTGAGATCTGAGTTTTTCTATATTTTTCTCAGAGAAAAGCCAAAACAGATGATGCTGGTAACTGAGATTCTGTTTTTTTTCTTATCAGAGCAGAGCGCTACAGTTTCTAAATAGAATATGTTGATATATGATAATTTTATATATATATTTTTTTTTATCGGAGAAGTGCCACGACTTTCAGTTATGAGATGATGCTGAGATCTCATATTTCTAGTTTTTATTCTTATTCTTAGTTTCTCTTTTTGTCTGAGAGAAATGCCACAACTTCTAAATAGAAGACGCCGAGATCTGAGGTACTTATTATATTTCATTTTCTCCTCTATTAATTAATTAATTAATTACTTAATTAATTAATTAATTTATTCATTATATTTGTTTATATTCTATCAATAAAGAGCGTGCATAGACTTTTATCTCTTCTTATACTTAAATCTGTCAAATGAGTGTCAGACGTTAGCTTTGAGGAAGATATATGTGTGTGTATGCGTGAGTACGTGTTTGGGTATGTGTGTGTGTGTGCGTGTGCATATTTGCGTGTTTGTCCAAATACGTATATTTACTTACACACACACACACACACACACACACAC
>JAXCGZ010022006.1:5000-22245 GCA_037179515.1 Halocaridina rubra | reverse complement strand
AATGTTTTATCAATATGTACACCTCCCTGTAAACCATGTTCAACTCTTGGTTTTGTATCCATTTGAAGCATTATTTGTATGAACTCATGTAATGTCTGACGCCTTGGCGCAATAAATTAATAAAATAAATAATAAAATAATCTCTCTCTCTCTCTCACTCTCTCTCTATCTCTATTTATTTATCTATCTATCTATCTATCTCAATCTCTCTCTTTTTCTCACTCTCTCTCTCTCTCTCTCACACACACATATACACACACTCATATAGTGTGAAGAACTGTCGCAAATGTCTTAAAATAAAATATGAAAAGAAAACTTTTTAAATCCCTCTGTGTTTCTCTTTTGTTTACTCTTTTGAGCAGCCATTTAACCTGAAGTAGCTCCCGATGGTTATTCAAGCGCTCTATGTAAGCACTTTGACATTTGCATATGAACACAAGAGACCCCCTCTTCACGTGACTAAATAGAGGGCATGCATGAAGGATGAGCTTTACATTAAAAGTCTAATGGAGATTATTTTCTTCTTTTAGCTCTTGAATATGTTGTACATTACCGTATTTAATACTTTCTATATATTTTGTACATATACTTTTGCATTTAATGCAAAAAGTTCTAAAGCGCATGAAGCATAAATTAATTTCATGTGTAAGTTTACAAATAAACAATATGTTTATCTAAAATTAGCTTTGAATATTTTCCTTGTATGTCATCTTCATCATAGTCAGTTTTTCTCTGCTCATGTGGGGTCGCTATCTCATACTGGTTTCTTAAAAACTTTTGTTGGCTTTAACTCACAGTTGTACAGCCAGACCTTTCCTGACTCCAATTCTCTCCAATAGTATATGGCTGATTTCTGACAAGAATTAAGATTTTTCTCATAAATGTCCAAATGTTATTGCTAAATTATGGCCAAGATAACTTCTCCTATCTAAACTTTATAATGTAATCTTTTCATTTTGAAGTTACACACTGAAAACCTTTTCTATACTGCAGTATAAAAACACATTAAAAATAACTTGGCTTTAGGAGATTTATGCATTTGATATATTATTAATACTCTCAGGAAAAGTTAATGTAATGGCAATTGTCTTTAAGAACAGATTACTGGAATGGTTACCTACTACTTCAATTATTCTACTTGCCTGGAGTAAAAAAAACTTTAACATTCCACAGATTTCTACAAGTTGTATTTTGGATGAATGGTTTTATGACAGTCACATTCATCCTTTAATATGATGCAAAAAGCTGCCCTATTGCCGTCTTGGCCTTGAATTCTCATAGTGTCTATTTTGCTCTGGTTACTCACCAGCACAGGCAGTTCTTATCTGATATGATATATTTTCTTATATCCAATGGTGATTATACTTCTTAATTAGAAAGTGAACGCTGCTGGCATTTTCTTGAGTTTATTATTGTATTTATGTTAGAAATTATCTTAGTGCATCAGAAATAACCACAGGTTTAGAAAAAACTGAGGAGCTCGAAGATTTATGGATCACGGTGCAGTATCAGAAACTTCCATCTTTCATTGTAGGGTGTGTTTACCGTCACCCTAAAGCACCTACCAGTTCATTCAATCATCTGCTAGAAACATTCAGAAATATCTGTTTGCGTCATAAACCCATATACATACTTGGTGATTTTAATGATGACTTGCTCTCTGCAGATAACAAAATGAAAAGGGTGATCAACACTGTGAAGTTAACACAAATAGTGACAAAACCGACCCGCATAACCCCTAATTCTAGGACTATTATAGATCTGATAATAACAAATAAAGTATAAAGTATACCCAATTGGGACGTAGTTTCCTGCCCAATTGCAGACCACGAGCTGAACATTGCTATGCTAAACATAAACAAGCCCAAAAGGAAGCCTCTCCTCAAGACATTCCGGTGTCTAAAAAATTTCTCCCCTGATATCTTTTGTGAAACATTAATCAACAACACAAATGCACTTAATAGAATTAAATACGCAGATAACGTCGATTTGCAAGTTGAGATTTTAACAAAAGTCTTCCTTGAATGCTTAGATAGTTGTGCACCCATTGTAACAAGAAAAATGACCCGCCCCTCAGCCCCCTGGCTAACTAATGACATCAAAGAGGCAATGCAAATCAGAAATCAAATACAAAAAGAGCTAAAAATGAATAGATATGATATGACTCTCCGAGAACGTTATAAAACAATAATGAAACGTATCAGATCTCTCATCAGTGTAAGTAAAAAAGACTTTTACAAAAAACAATTTAATGACTCTAGACATGATACAGCAGCAACATGGAAAGTGATAAGAAGCATGATACCAAATGAAAAGAGTACCTCAGAAAGTTATGAAAACATTACGGAGTTGAAAGACAAAGCAGATAACTTTAATAACTATTTTGCTAACTTTGGCAAAAATACATATGAAAAAACTCAAGAAAACATCAACTCAGTGAATATGAGTAATTGCTTAAATGACAATTCTTCCAATGAAAACACAAGAGAGTACTTCAAGATAAATCCTATCGATTGTGCTACCCTAATTCTTACCATAAAGAGCCTAAGAAACTCTGGCTCTTATGGTTCAGATGGTATACAATTTCAGTTCATCAAAGATGCTCTACCCATGATTGCATCCTATATTCTAACTATTATGAACACTTCCATTGTTACTAAAAAGTTACCTGACTCTTGGAAAATATCACATGTAATACCTCTGCATAAAAAGGGGGACAGAGAAGATGTGACAAACTATCGTTCCATTTCCCTGCTACCCATTTTCTCTAAAATATTAGAAAAAATTGTTGCATGCCAACTTATGTCATATTTACAATCAAATAGACTAATAACGATTAACCAACTTGGTTTCAGACCAAAACTCTCGACGGAACCTGCACTGCTTAAAGTTACGAATAGTATATATAATAATATAGATATGAAAAAAATATCTTTGCTTGTATTATTAGACTTATCAAAAGCCTTCGACAGTGTAAATCATGAAATTCTTTTAAGTAAATGTATTAACTTAAATATTGATCCAAGCTGGTTTAGCGAGTATCTGTCTAATCGTAAACAGTCTATACTTCTTAACAACATTATCTCTGTGCCAAAAAATGTATCATTTGGTGTTCCACAGGGATCAGTACTTGGTCCTATCCTCTTCTCCATTTACGTAAATGATCTATCTTCTTTCATTTCTGACTGTCTAGTTGTACAATATTCAGATGACACTCAACTACTCCTTAGTGGTGATATTAATAATCTCCCAGAGCTAACTTTAAGAGCAGAAAACACTCTGTCAAAAATTAAAACCTATTTCCAAGAATTTGGGCTGTTAATTAACGAAAGTAAAACACAGTGCATATTTATTGGTTCAAGGTTCCACATAGCACAAATTCCAGGAAACACAACAATTAATTTTTGCGACAATATTATCACACCTAGCAAAACAGTAAATAACCTAGGAATTCACTTTGATAACCACATGTTGTTTGATTCCCAAATAGATAAAGTATGCAAAAAGGTTACAGGAACATTAATGTACTTATCACGTATAAAAGACAATTTTGAGACTACCACTCGAATAACTGTTATTGAATCTCTAGCCCTAAGTCACATTAATTACTGCACAACTGTTTGGGGAGCTACCACTAAGACCCAGATAAACAGAATACAGAAGCTTATTAATTTGGCAGCTCGAGTTGCCCTGGGAGGAGTAAGAACATATGACCACATTACACCAGCTCTCAATAAGCTTGGGTGGCTGCGGGCAGAAAATAAGGTCGCTTATGCTATTTATGTTTTTGTATTCAAAATTTTGGAACATCATTATCCTAGCTGGCTATTTGATTTAAAAACAGTCAGGGATATAAGGGGAACCAACACAAGACAGAGCAGTGAGCTCTTTATTCACAGAACAAACACAGAAGCAGGTTCAAAGATGATCACTATCAAAGGGCCAACACTCTGGAATAATATTCCAGAGCATCTTAAAAATGCATCCTCCTTCACAGCTTTCAAAGGCAAACTATGTAGTTTTCTTTTGGACAAATAGTTGCTGCTCATTAAGAACTAATTATTCTCATTGTAAGGAAACAAATATGGAAATGATGCCGATAATAACGATCCTGTATCTAGTGGCATACTTACTACTTTATTATTAACATTTTTGTTAACATTTTTACTACAGCATTATTATTTTCTATTAAAGCTACATTTAATTTTACTATATGTCTAACCCTCTTACTTATTAGATTAATTACATGTCTACTTATAAGTTATTATTAATGTTCAATAACCATTGTACAAAATGGAAATAAATGCTTGATTGTTTGTTAGTTTGTTTGTTTGTATTACTGTTAATGAAGACATGGTAATTGGCCGGTTCCCATGCTAAACTGCACTTTATCAAAACTTCTTGCAGGAACATGACTAAATTCTTGCTCTGCCACATGATAAAAGATTCTGTCAAATCAAGAAGCACACTGAGTATGCATTAATACTTTTTTTTATTTCCATTTCAATACAATGGGTATTCGTCTGCCAGGGTAAGCCCCAACCCCCCACTGTGGTGTCCACCCACAGCAGTTCCTGCCAGTAAACAGCTTAAACTCTCGGTCTTGGACGGGAACCGATCTTTCGACCTCATGAATGCGAAGCCAGCGCGTTACCACTGTACTAGCCAGCAGGCTAGTGGAGTGACTAATGACGTAAATGTGGGGTCGCTATTTCATACTGGCCTATTAAAGACTTTTGTCGGCTTTGACTCATAGCTTTATTGCAATTCCTTTCCTGACTCCAGTCTTTTTCAATTGAATCTGTGATACTTCTGACCAGACTTAAGATTTTTCTCATAACTCTCTAGCTGTTATTGCTAATCTTTGTCCATACTTTTCCTGGTGATATCTCCTTGGTGGTGAAAATTTTATCTTTTAACATTCATCTTTTCATTTTGGAGTTACGCACTGAGTAACTTTTCTATACTGCAGTATAAAGGCACTTTAAAAATTACTTTTCTTTAGAAGGAGATTTATTCACTTGATATACTATTAATATTCTCAGGTAAAATTAAAAAAATAGACAATTGTCATTAAGAACAGCTTGCTGGAATGGTTACCTACTGCTGCAGTTACTGTCAGTCAATAATTCTACTTCAAGCAATGTGCATAAATTATTCACTTGCCTGGAGTAAAACAAACGTAGTTGAAAGACTACAACTGAAGGTATTAGGATGCCACTAGGAATGGTCCAGACAGTCCCAGGTTGAGTCTTCCTTCAGGACGGCTCTTTCCTCATGCCTACATCTACACTGAATATTCTGGCGTATTCATTACACATCTCTTGCTATTCCATAACATTTGACAAGTCACAACATTCCTCACATCTGTCACTATTACTTTCTTTTTCCTCACATTTGTTATTATTTATGGAAGGTCCACAGCTAATGGCCCCCAGTACCTGGCATAGAGGGGTGCGAAGAATCTCCGGGGATCGTGTTGACTCCACTATTGGCTTGAGGGCAGACACGCCTGGTGGTAACAATGGTTCTGCCCTTACCCTTGCACCTCCCAATAGATCTGCTTCTTTCACTCTTCACTATTCTAACATTCGTGGGCTGAACTATAACCTTTCGTCTGTGGAACAGCACTTGGGCACTTTCCTCCCTAACCTACTCCTCCTATCTGAAACCAAGCTGTCTATTCATGCTTCCACTGACGCATTTCATTAGAAAGTGAACGCTGCTGGCATTTTCTTGAGTTTATTATTGTATTGATGTTAGAAATTATCTTAGTGCATCAGAAATAACCACAGGTTTAGAAAAAACTGAGGAGCTGGAAGATTTATGGATCACTGTGCAGTATCAGAAACTTCCATCTTTCATTGTAGGGTGTGTTTACCGTCACCCTAAAGCACCTACCAGTTCATTCAATCATCTGCTAGAAACATTCAGAAATATCTGTTTGCGTCATAAACCCATATACATACTTGGTGATTTTAATGATGACTTGCTCTCAGCAGATAACAAAATGAAAAGGGTGATCAACACTGTGAAGTTAACACAAATAGTGACAAAACCGACCCGCATAACCCCTAATTCTAGGACTCTTATAGATCTGATAATAACAAATAAAGTGGAAAGTATACCCAATTGGGAAGTAGTTTCCTGCCCAATTGCAGACCACGAGCTGAACATTGCTATGCTAAACATAAACAAGCCCAAAAGGAAGCCTCTCCTCAAGACATTCCGGTGTCTAAAAAATTTCTCCCCTGATATCTTTTGTGAAACATTAATCAACAACACAAATGCACTTAATAGAATTAAATACGCAGATAACGTCGATTTGCAAGTTGAGATTTTAACAAAAGTCTTCCTTGAATGCTTTGATAGTTGTGCACCCATTGTAACAAGAAAAATGACCCGCCCCTCAGCCCCCTGGCTAACTAATGACATCAAAGAGGCAATGCAAATCAGAAATCAAATACAAAAAGAGCTAAAAATGAATAGATATGATATGACTCTCCGAGAACGTTATAAAACAATAATGAAACGTGTCAGATCTCTCATCAGTGTAAGTAAAAAAGACTTTTACAAAAAACAATTTAATGACTCTAGACATGATACAGCAGCAACATGGAAAGTGATAAGAAGCATGATACCAAATGAAAAGAGTACCTCAGAAAGTTATGAAAACATTACGGAGTTGAAAGACAAAGCAGATGACTTTAATATCTATTTTGCTAACGTTGGCAAAAATACATATGAAAAACTCAAGAAAACATCAACTCAGTGAATATGAGTAATTGCTTAAATGACAATTCTTCCAATGAAAACACAAGAGAGTACTTCAAGATAAATCCTATCGATTGTGCTACCCTAATTCTTACCATAAAGAGCCTAAGAAACTCTGGCTCTTATGGTTCAGATGGTATACCATTTCAGTTCGTCAAAGATGCTCTACCCATGATTGCATCCTATATTCTAACTATTATGAACACTTCCATTGTTACTAAAAAGTTTCCTGACTCTTGGAAAATATCACATGTAATACCTCTGCATAAAGAGGGGGACAGAGAAGATGTGACAAACTATCGTCCCATTTCCCTGCTACCCATTTTCTCTAAAATATTGGAAAAAATTGTTGCATGCCAACTTATGTCATATTTAGAATCAAATAGACTATTAACGATTAACCAACATGGTTTCAGACCAAAACTCTCGACGGAACCTGCACTGCTTAAAGTTACGAATAGTATATATAATAATATAGATATGAAAAAAATATCTTTGCTTGTATTATTAGACTTATCAAAAGCCTTCGACAGTGTAAATCATGAAATTCTATTAAGTAAATGTATTAACTTAAATATTGATCCAAGCTGGTTTAGCGAGTATCTGTCTAATCGTAAACAGTCTATACGTCTTAACAACATTATCTCTGTGCCAAAAAATGTATCATTTGGTGTTCCACAGGGATCAGTACTTGGTCCTATCCTCTTCTCCATTTACGTAAATTATCTATCTTCTTTCATTTCTGACTGTCTAGTTGTACAATATTCAGATGACACTCAACTACTCCTTAGTGGTGATATTAATAATCTCCCAGAGCTAACTTTAAGAGCAGAAAACACTCTGTCAAAAATTAAAACCTATTTCCAAGAAATTGGGCTGTTAATTAACGAAAGTAAAACACAGTGCATATTTATTGGTTCAAGGTTCCACATAGCACAAATTCCAGGAAACACAACAATTAATTTTTGCGACAATATTATCACACCTAGCAAAACAGAAAAAAACCTAGGAATTCACTTTGATAACCACATGTTGTTTGATTCCCAAATAGATAAAGTATGCAAAAAGGTTACAGGAACATTAATGTACTTATCACGTATAAAAGACAATTTTGAGACTACCACTCGAATAACTGTTGTTGAATCTCTAGCCCTAAGTCACATTAATTACTGCACAACTGTTTGGGGAGCTACCACTAAGACTCAGATAAACAGAAAACAGAAGCTTATTAATTTGGCAGCTCGAGTTGCACTGGGAGGAATAAGAACATATGACCACATCACACCAGCTCTCAATAAACTTGGGTGGCTGCGGGCAGAAAATAAGGTCGCTTATGCTATTTATGTTTTTGTATTCAAAATTTTGGAACATCATTATCCTAGCTGGCTATTTGATTTAAAAACAGTCAGGGATATAAGGGGAACCAACACAAGACAGAGCAGTGAGCTCTTTATTCACAGAACAAACACAGAGGCAGGTTCAAAGATGATAACTATCAAAGGGCCAACACTCTGGAATAATATTCCAGAGCATCTTAAAAATGCATCCTCCTTCACAGCTTTCAAAGGCAAACTATGTAGTTTTCTTTTGGACAAATAGTTGCTGCTCATTAAGAACTAATTATTCTCATTGTAAGGAAACAAATATGGAAATGATGCCGATAATAACGATCCTGTATCTAGTGGCATACTTACTACTTTATTATTAACATTATTGTTAACATTTTTATTACAGCATTATTATTTTCTATGTAAGCTACATTTAATTTTACTATATGTCTAACCCTCTTACTTATTAGTATAATTACATGTCTACTTATAAGTTATTATTAATGTTGAATAACCATTGTACAAAATGGAAATAAATGTTTGTTTGTTGGTTTGTTTGTTTGTATTACTGTTAATGAAGACATGGTAATTGGCCGGTTCCCATGCTAAGCTTCACTTTATTAAACCTTCTTGCAGGAACATGACTAAATTCTTGCTCTGCCACATGATAAAAGATTCTGTCAAATCAAGAAGCACACTGAGTACGCATTAATGTGTGTGGAGTGACTAATGATGTAACTGTGGGGTTGCTATTTCATACTGGCCTATTAAAGACTTTTGTCGGCTTTGACTCATAGTTTTATTGCAATACCTTTCCTGACTCCAGTCTTTTTCAATTGAATCTGTGATACTTCTGACCAGACTTAAGATTTTTCTCATAACTCTCTAGCTGTTATTGCTAATCTTTGTCCATATTTTTCCTGGTGATATCTCCTTGGTGGTGAAAATTTTATTTTTTAACATTCATCTTTTCATTTTGGAGTTACGCACTTAGTAACTTTTCTATACTGCAGTATAAAGGCACTTTAAAAATTACTTTTCTTTAGAAGGAGATTTATTCACTTGAAATACTATTAATATTCTCAGGTAAAATTAAAAAAATAGACAATTGTCATTAAGAACAGCTTGCTGGAATGGTTACCTACTGCTGCAGTTACTGTCAGTCAATAATTCTACTTCAAGCAATGTGCAAAAATTATTCACTTGCCTGGAGTAAAACAAACGTAGTTGAAAGACTACAACTGAAGGTATTAGGATGCCACTAGGAATGGTCCAGACAGTCCCAGGTTGAGTCTTCCTTCAGGACGGCTCTTTCCTCATGCCTACATCTACACTGAATATTCTGGCGTATTCATTACACATCTCTTGCTATTCCATAACATTTGACAAGTCACAACATTCCTCACATCTGTCACTATTACTTTCTTTTTCCTCACATTTGTTATTATTTATGGAAGGTCCACAGCTAATGGCCCCCAGTACCTGGCATAGAGGGGTGCGAAGAATCTCCGGGGATCGTGTTGACTCCACTATTGGCTTGAGGGCAGACACGCCTGGTGGTAACAATGGTTCTGTCCTTAACCTTGCACCTCCCAATAGATCTGCTTCTTTCACTCTTCACTATTCTAACATTCGTGGGCTGAACTATAATCTTTCGTCAGTGGAACAGCACTTGGGCACTTTCCTCCCTAACCTCCTCCTCCTATCTGAAACCCAGCTGTCTATTCATGCTTCCACTGACCCATTTCAAATCTCTCACTATAATCTGTATACTCGTTTTCGTTCCAAAGTTTGGGTCTGTGTCTATCAAGCCACTACCACTATCTTCCTTTGCTTCTGCTACTGTTCTCCAAACTCCACCGTGTTTGTGTCTTTCTTTGAATATCTGTCCTCATGTCACGAGTCCTTGCTATCTTCTCACCCACATGATGAAGTTCTCTACATCGGAGACTTCAATGCACACCACAGTGAGTAACTCCATTCTACTCACACTAATGTGGGAGGAAACGAGGCCCTTGCTTTCTCTATTACTCATGATCTGGAGCAAATAATCAAACATCCTACTCGCATTCCTAATCGTCACAAACATGCTGCAAACACTCTTGACCTATTTTTTACTTCTAACCCTTCAAACTACTCTTATTCTGTGTTTTCTCCTCTTGGTAAATCTGACCATTCTATGATCTCAGTCTCTTCCATTTTGGGTCCCCCACCAGCAATCCCTCCTGCTCAGTGCTGCCTTTGGCACTTCAAGCGTACCCAACATGAAAATTTGCTTAACTTTCTCTTTGACTTCCAATGGGATGACTTCTGCTTTCTGTCCCACAACACTGATCAAGTAGCTCTAAAAGTTGCCGAGATCATGACCGCGGGAATGGAGGCGTACATCCCCTCTTCTACAAAAACTTTCTCTCCCCTAAACCTTGGTTTGACCGTGCCTGTTCCATGGCAATCCAGGCTAGGAATCAGGCTCACTGATCTTACCAAGCCTCTCCTTCCGATTTAACTCGTTCTGCTTTTATTATAGCTAGGAATCGCTGTACTGCTCAGATTCAAAGGTCTAAGGCTTCCTTTATAAGAAGAAAAGTTGATGACCTTAACTCCTCTCCCACTGACAAATACTTCTGGTCCTTAGCCAAAAACCTCTCAAAAAACTTCTGTAACTCAAGCTTTCCCTCTCTCATTCGTTCTGATGGTTCTATAGCTTGCTCTCCCGCTGACAAAACCACTCAATTTGGCACTCATTTTTCTGCCAACTCTTCTATCAACGATTCCAGCGCACCCGCTCCTCAGTCGTTACCCCTATCTAACCCTATGCCCTCCCTTATCCTTTCTTCACGCAAAGTTCATAAGGTTCTTTGCTCATTAAAGGCGAACAAGGCATCTGGTCCCGATGGTATCCCTGCAAGGATCCTTAAGGAGTTTGCAAATGAACTGGCTATCGTGGTTTGCTGTCTTTTTCACCTCATTCTGTCAACCAGTATCTTTCCTTCATCTTGGAAGCATGCTCTAGTTCAACCTGTTCCTAAGATGGGTGATCACTCTATTCCTTCTAACTACCGACCTACTGCTCTAACCTCCTCTATTGCTAAAGTTTTCGAAACTTTGCTCAGTTCTCACTTCTTGAAATGTCTTGAATCTAACTAACTTATCTTCGATCACCAATACGGCTCCCACAAGGCAAAATCCACTGGTGATCTCCTGTTCTATCTTACTCATGTATAGTCATCTTCTCTGAGGAACTATGGGGAATCCTTTGTCGTCGCCCTTGATATCTCTAAGGCTTTTGACAGAGTCTGGCACAAGGCCAAATTGGCCAAACTCCCTGCCTAATGCTTTACCCCTTCTTTCTGTTCTTTGATTTCCAGTTTTCTTACTGAATGTTCTATATCTGTAGTTATTGATGGCGCGACATCTAGCCCTTTCTTTGTTACCAGTGGCGTTTCACAAGGCTCTGTTCTTTCACCTACTCTGTTTCTTCTCTTCATCAATGATTTTGTACAATCCCCATCTTCCTCTCTTCTTCATACCTTTGCTGATGGTTCTACCCTCCACATTTACTCTGCCTTTTCTACACAACCTTCATCTGTTACTTGTGATCAATCTCGTATCAGTTTTTAATCTACTCTCAACTCCAATTTACAGAGAGTATCTGAGTGGGGCACTCAAAATTTTGTTAAATTCAATGCCTCCAAGACACAGTTTCTGGCAATCTCTTTATCTTCTTCTCCTCCTGATAACCCTATTGTTTTCAAAACTAATGAAATTTACCCTCTTAACTCTATCAACATATTAGGAATCCATATAGCCTCTAACTTGTCTTGGAGGAATCACATAAACACAATTTCTAAATCTTCATCTAAAATATTGAGGGTTTTGTTTCAATTTCGTCATTACTTTTCCTCTTTGCAGGCACTTAAAATTTACAAAGGTCTTATCTGTCCCTGCTTAGAATACTGCTCACACTTCTGGGGTGCTTCTTCCTTTACTTATCTTCTTGATAGGGTTGTATCTAAAGCAGTCAGACTCATTAATGATCCTTCTCTTACTTCTAAGCAGGATTCTCTCTCTCTTCGCCGTAAAGTATTTTACTTTCGCTTTTCTATCGCTACTACTTCAGTCGCTGCTCTGATGAGTTGGCAAGTTGCATCCCTCCCTCACTGCCGAGGCCGCGTAGCACTCTCGAAGCAGTCTCATCTCACAGGTACTGTGTGGAGATTTGTAGCTCGTGGATTGATCGATGCAACAACTCCTACTTCCCATCTACCTCCAGACTCTGGAACTCTCTTCCTCCTTCTGTCTTTTCTAATTCTTATGACCTTTTATCCTTCAAAAAGCAGATCTATCGCCATCTCAGAGCCTAGTCCTCCATATATCTAGGCCCTCTGTACTTTGACTGTTTTTATCTGTCTGTCGTTTTCGTTTGTGTGACATTACCTCATCTCTGCCTTGTCGTTAACCTTTTCTATTCCTTCGTCTTGGAATTTTCTCGTGCCTGGGCCTTTATTGATGAGGGCAGTTTTTGCGTGTCCCCGGTGTCACACTCATGAATAATAATAATAATAATAATAATAATAATAATAATAATAATAAAAATAATATTAATAATAATAATAATAATAATAATAATAATAATAATAATAATAATAATAATAATAATAATAATAACAATAATAATAATAATAATAATAATAATAATAATAATAATAATAATAATAATAATAATAATAATAATAATAATAATAATGATAACAGATTACAGAGTAATGCAATGCAATTACGAATATATAAATATTTCCAATTATCCTACACCTTATTTTTTTGACTCCAACCTGGTATATGAAGAACTAGAGTTTTCATCTTTGCGCACTGAAATGCAGGAGTCCATAATTGATAAAGAATAGAAAACTTAAAAGCCACTGAGATATGTAGAGGGGAATACTGAGCCTATTGTACTTCTCTCCTAACAGATCAGTAATCAGTACCTATTTGAATCTTCTCAAATGAACCCCCAATTTTAACTAGTCGGCAAAATATTGCATATTCATGTATTCTTTTTAAGATATCTTTATATATTTTTCTTCTGTTGTCGAGATTCGATCTTGAGTACCTGAAGAACATCAGACTCCTTTCATCACTCAGTGTGTTAGCATAGAGTAATACAGTGGTGAATGAATGTGAATTCTAACTCCTTTTCCTAGGGGGAATAAGCGCTAATTTCCACACACTTAGACAAAACTCATGAATAAATCAAGGAATAATTATTCTTAGCCATGCAAGTTACGGCAAGGAAATTGCACCACGAGGTCCTTTTTGTTTATAATACCTACAAAAACAACATTTCCTGTAAGGTAAACTATTTTGCAGTAGCTTTAGGAAAAATATCATCCAAAAAATATGAATGGTACAAAACTTCTGAAGGCAAATAAGGAAGAAATTTTGTCCTCCCCTCTAAGATTTACAGCCTCTGACGATGATAAAAACCCAAAATATATTTTTAGATATTTTGAAAAGGCGCAGTAACAGCAATACCAAAAAGTGTAGTAAAATGATATCTTCAGAACCTGTTTCCGGTATACCAAGGGATATTCTGAACTCCCGAAAAGCAATTCAAAGCCAAAGAATTTCACATCCCAATAAAATTTTCAAGTTAACCCTTCGTTGGCCATGTGGGGTGTTTTATCACCCCAAAAGTTTTTAAGAATTCATATTTCCTAATTGACAACTCACATCTTTTGCTTCATCCCAGTATTTTCCTAACCCAGTGAGGGTGTACAGCAAGTGGTGTGGCTGAGTCGTATCAAAGCTTTCATAGGAGGTAGACGATGTTATTGTATTTTGGGGTGTCCAGTCACCCCACCAAACTAAGGAAGGTACATGTTCATTATTTATATTTTTTTTTCTCCTATTCAATGAGAAATGATAGTGTGTAGGTATAAGAGCACACAATGTATCATTATGTATCTGTAGCCTACACCCTGATATAAATATGCTATGAAATGCTGCTATATCTGTATTTCAGTACTTAATTATTAATTTTTGTTTTATTTCACTGCTTCATGATCATAACTTGACTCCTGTGGCGATAGTCAGAAAGAAGAGGGCTAGCATTCCCCAAGAATTTTTGGTGGCATAGAATAGGTTTCTTGTGAAGAACATGTTTGGATTTGGAGACAAACTTTTATTAGTCTCATGCATACCATAGATCAAGGTTCAAAGCAAAAAGAAAAGTGTTATACTTGTTAGCAGCATGCGTCATGATAACAAGATAGCCTAAGCTACTGGCGATGACAAGAGGCTTGAAATCATCACCTTTTATAATTCAACCAAAGGAGGAGTTGATGTGATGAACATGATGACAAGTAAGTATGATGTTTTCAGAAACAGCCGGCATTGGCCCCTATCTGTCTATTTTGCTCTCTTGAGCATCACCTTTCTAAATTCGTATATCCTCTACACTCAAATCCCAAGGACTAAACTGAATCGCCCTATTTTCAACAGGAATGTAGCAGTGGTGCTTTTAGAGGAACATTGAAGAGGAAATCTCTGAGCATCCACCTGCAAAGAACTGTCAGAACAGGTATTTAAACACGGGTGCCATCAGCTGCAGCTGCAACAACTTCTGGAATCTTACAGTCATCACAAGGCCAGGCAAAGAGATGTGCATTTTGTGCCCGGTCAAAGGGTCGAAAGGTGAAAAAAGTGTGTAACACTTATGGAAAGCATGCTTGCAGTGATCAAGGTAAGAAAATTATAAGTTGCAAACAGTGCGAGAATGCAGGAACCTATAGTGAATCAGAGAGAAAGATAAAGGCTATATAATGAGCTCACATTTCTGTTTCTCTCCATTTCAATTTGTGGAAAAGTATTGTGGCTATTTTTATGAACAACACTTTTCTTGTTTATTGCACTGCTGTGTTAAACTTCAATATACAATGTATGTTTATGAAAAAATTCTATTTTTTTTTCTATTTCCAATCGTAATTATGTCATTACTTCAAGTTTTTATTTTTAATGTATATTGTAACGGAGATTGCCTGTTATGTTATTTTCCTAATATTAATTGTCATAAAAATATATATAAAAAGAAACATATAATGGAATATCATATGCTTATTTTCAAAACAAACGTGATAGGAATCTATATTTTTCATTTTTTCCTTAATTTAATAATTTATCCTACAATGATATTTGTATTAAAAACAATCAGATAAAAAGTATTTAAGCAGTTCAACAGACACTGCAGAAATATCCTGAAATTGCAGTAGGTCAAAGTCTTGCATAATTGTAATACTATAAGCCCCCTTTTTTGGGGTGTGTTAGCCCCCCCCCCACGTGACTAACCATGTTCGGAAATCCCATTTATATGTATCATAGTTTTGCAGGTGTATTTAATTTTTATAAAGCAGAATGATTAATTTTTTTTCTGAATTAAACAATATCCTTTTCTTCCTTAGACTAAAATTTTAACATTCCATATAATGTTTCGATTAAAATACAAGATCTTATTAATTATTATATTGAAATTCAGCATTCGCTATAAAGTCATGGACTGTGAACATAGATTTTCGAATGAGGAGAAAAATAGAAATAATGTCTTATTGAATACAAAAAAACAACAACTGTGTTTTATATCTTCCCTTTCTCTATGACCTTCCATCTTTTTCTCTTTTTCCCAGGTTAAAAAACTTCTTCCTCCTTAATACAAAGAAATATTTCGAAACTCGAATAACAGAACAGTAGCTCACCTTTCCATACAGTTTTCTACTCACAAATGTCCCATATTTATGTTGATATAGTTATTGTTCTAAGCCAGAAAGAGAGAGTAACTATTTTATTTTTCTTTTAAAATTTACTACTTACTCTGATCTGTATTTTATGCTTGTCTTTTTATAAATTTATTTATCTTTTTCCATTTATTTGATTGTGTTTGATACCATTTCTTTCTTTCTTCATTTAATATATTTTTATTTGGTTTATTTGCTTATGCTTTTACGTTTTGATTTTACATATTTATTTATACAATATATATATATATATATATATATATATATATATATATATATATATATATATATATATATATATATATATATATATATATATATATATATTGTGTGTGTGTGTGTATTTGTATATGTATATGAATATGTATATGTATATGTATATATATATATATATATATATATATATATATATATATATATATATATATATATATATATATATATATATATATATTTAGTGCTGTATGCTAACAGTTTGTACTTATTTATATATATATATATATATATATATATATATATATATATATATATATATATATATATATATATATATATATATATATATATATATATATATTTATATATATATATATATATATATATATATATATATATATATATATATATATATATATATATATATATATATATATATATATATATATATATATATATATATATATATATATATATATATATAAATATATATATATATATATATATATATATATATATATATATATATATATATATATATATATATATATATATATATATATATTTATATATATATATATATATATATATATATATATATATATATATATATATATATATATATAGAGAGAGAGAGAGAGAGAGAGAGAGAGAGAGAGAGAGAGAGAGAGAGAGAGAGAGAGAGAGAGATAATAAGAAAGTGTAAGGGTAAGAAAAAGAAAGAGATAGATTAGTGATGAAGTAGCCTTTTCTCTTCTCCTTTTCATAACGAAAATTAAGTATTGCAGCATCAAAAGAAATTCTAATTGAGGATCATTTATTATTCCACTGGGATACGAATTTTCATTTATTTTTATCTCATGATAATTAACCAAAACTTATCTGTGATATTTGAATAGTTTTCTTTTATTTTACATGTTATGATTTTAATGTTCTTTCTCTCAAGAGTTAGAATTTTACTCTGACTATGCAACCCAAAATACATAGTCATTGAAAACGTCTATGCATTAGAAAGCAGTTATTCAGCTTATGAAGTACAGAGATAAATGCCTCTAAATTAAAGTAAAAAGGAGAGAAAAGATGAGATGAAAGTATTGGAACGCTTAAAGTTTATTTGGTGACACAAATATAAGAGAAATG
>JAXCGZ010022005.1:0-15000 GCA_037179515.1 Halocaridina rubra | reverse complement strand
AATGTTATTAATTTGTATACGGTTTATTGTGTAGCGATTTTTCTATTATAAGTATTACTGTGAACTGTATATCTTCCTATATGTCCGTATGAATATACATACAGGATGTCCCAAAATGTTCTGTGTAACAATGTTATTAATATGCATCCATTTTACTGTGTAGCGATTTTTCTATTACAAGTATTACTGTGTACTGTATTTCTTTCTACAGCATATGTTGGATATGTCCATGAATTAATGTAAATAACGTGTATAAGCATTTTCGCAGGGTAGGATATGTGAAAATGTTAAACAGTACTGCACAAAGTCTTTTATGGGAAAAATAAACTTTGCAAAATACATTTAAATATAAACTTTACTTTTGTGAAAATTAAATATTACTCTACAGTAGCTCTTTTGAAAATATAAACATGACTATTTAGCAAATTTTGTGAAAAAGAATTAAACCCTACTGAGTAATATTTTTTTTTCACAAAGGTTAATGAGTCGGAACTTTTGTGAAAAAATATTTCACAGTAACTTTTGTGAAATAATGAATATAACTATGCAGTACTATTTTGAAAAGGAAACATTACTGTGAAGTATTTTTTGAAGAAAAAAAAAATAAATAAAATCACAGACTAGCGCAAGTAAGTTTTAGGACACTGTATATTACATTGGGCGTCTTTTACACTTGCTCGGGGAAAAAATGCCTCATCCAAATATATGAACCATAAAATTTGTGGTTCTTCATAATTTAGTCTAAGCACATCTATCAAAGGCAATAAATTTTTATCTTCCATCGTAAGCTGAAGAGAAAGTAAAAATAATATTACCAATATATTTAAAAACAGGAGAGAATTTATAATAATAAAAACAGTTTACTTAAGAATTAGAACTGATACACAAATCAAGAAAAAGATAAAGATTTTTAGGCAAAATTTTAACAAGAGAAATAATTATGTTGGAAAACAAAATGGAAATAGAATAATTGTTTTAAAAATAAAAGTTGATAATTGGAAAATTATATATATATATATATATATATATATATATATATATATATATATATATATATATATATATATATATATATATATATATATATATATATATATATATATATATATATATATATATATATATATATATATATAGTAAGGAAGCCCATCAGTGAAACAAAACTTATAAAACAATGCTATATTTCGGATCCTAACTGGATCCCTTCTCAAGCATAACAGTTGTGCTTGAGAAGGGATCCAGTTAGGATCCGAAATATAGCATTGTTTTATAAGTTTTGTTTCACTGATGGGCTTCCTTACTATTTAGTGCTGTATGCTAACAGTTTGTACTTATATATATATATATATATATATATATATATATATATATATATATATATATATATATATATATATATATATATATATATATATATATATATATATATATATATATATATATAATGGCCGCAATCTACCTCGTAAGTGGAGTGGCCGAGTCAAGGAACTCACACTCACCAATGGCCAAATATATCTCGATCATTCTTCTCAGCTTCTAAGAGATAAAGAGTTGCTACAGTTCCCTCCCCCTGCTTGGGTAACCGGCTGTGTAAGTGTGTAAAGAATTTCTACTGCTAGGTCTGCTAGCTGGAGGTGGTTTATCCCTACTGTTTCATTACCTGGCGACTCTCCACACCCACCCGTCCCAGTTTTCTGTGTTAGCTGGTGTGATAAATTCCTTTAGTCCTCTCCTCCTACACGCAAACTTTCTCCCCTAATTGATATCTCTTGCATTCTCTCTTCTCTGCTCCACTGACATACCACTTGCGTCCACTGCTTTATTTCATCCAGTAATTTCATCTCATTCTAGATCTTCCCTTTGGCCTTACTTCAATACTTCTGCTCCCAATATTATCTTTGCTAGTCGTTCATCACTCATTCTTTCCATACACCAAAACTATCTCTATACTTTCTGATCTAACTTATCCGACAATCTTGTTCAACACTCGTTATCTGCCTCAACTCCTCATTTCTCACTATAACTATTCTAGATACATTTATCATATTTCCTAAGACATCACATCCATTTCACATATTACATATATATATATATATATATATATATATATATATATATATATATATATATATATATATATATATATATATATATATATATATATATACGTCTCTTTGCATTCATTTTCAAGTAATCATTCCTCATCACAGATTTCATCCCACCAAGACATTAACTCGCTTCCTTCACTCCATGAATTACCTCCACATCCACTCGTCCATTCCCTGCCATACTGTGACCTCAGATACTTAAACTTCCAGCATCCTCAAGCATCTCCCCATTCACTCTCATATTCAATATGCCAACATTAACACATCTCTTACATCTAATGACTTTGCCCTTACCAACATTTACCTGCAACTTCCTTCTTTCAAACGCTCTGTCAAGCTCAGTCACTGAATGCATCATTCATCATCAGAATCAGCCACCGGTGGTACGACATCTGTTAATACCAACTGAATCACTCTCCAAACCATTCCATTCACACCAACTAATCCCAAGCTTTGCCAAACACTCTTTTTACATGCTTCCATGTGCACATTTAATAGCAAAGGTGGGATTACACAGTTTTAACGTATCCCAACATTCACCTCAAACCACTCACTCTTACCATTCCCAACTCTAACACATGCTCTACTGTTCACGTAAAAGGTCTTGACCGCATTCAGAAAACTTCCACTTATGCCATGCAATCAAAATACATGAGTGTGATTGCATGGACTACAATATTCCAAATTTATAGTTGAGTGAGGCAAGAGAAAATAAACTTTAATGAATTAATCTTATTGCTTTTTGAAAGAAAAACTGGAAGCTGACTGTCACTGGAATATGAAACAAAGCTTTAAAATTTACTTTTTTTCATAATAAAAAAAAAGCGTAAGAGCCGATTGATGTAGTAAATATAAACAAGCTTCTCAGAAAAGAAAACTCTGCAGAGCTTTGGTGGGATTTGACCAAAAACGAAAAGAAAAAAAGTATTTTTGAAAGATACTAGGAGCTTTCTGACATACAAATATAAAAACAAGCTGTTAAGAAAAGACAATGATGTAGTGCTTAAAAAACAGAACTGGGGGTTGAGTGATATATTAAAATAGAAGCATTAGATTTTGTGGGGTTTAAAAAGAATCTGATATTTCACTGACATTCTAAAAAGAAAAAAATAGAAACATTAGATTTTGTGGTGTTTTGAAAGAACCTGGGAGTTGGCTGGCTTCGAGAGACTAACGTGAGAGGCGCTGGTCCATGTATGGCAGAGGCCACATCTCTTTTTTGCGTTTTTTTATTGGGTCATAAAACCAGAGAGACATATGGGATGAGATACAGACAAGAAGAAACCCAGACACACCATATTGTTGTCAAACTCTGTCATCTTTTATAACTCTCTCTCTCTCTCTCTCTCTCCTCTCTCTTTCTCTTTCTCTTCTCTCTCTCTCTCTCTCTCTCTCTCTCTCTCTCTCTCTCTCTCTCTCTCTCTCTCTCTCTCTCTCTCTCTCTCTCTCTCTCTCTCTCTCTCTCTCTCTCTCTCTCTCTCTCAAACACACACACAAACACACACACACACATACATACATACACACACACATATGCACATATACACACACCCACACTTTCTCACATCCTCTCTCTCTCCCTCTCTCAAACACGCACACAGGCACACACATACACACACATACATGCACACATACGCACATGCACACGCACTTGCACACACACACACGCATATGTATACACACACACACACTTTGTCAACATCCTCTCTCTCTCTCTCTCTCTCTCTCTCTCTCTCTCTCTCTCTCTCTCTCTCTCTCTCTCTCTCTCTCTCTCTCTCTCTCTCTCTCTCTCTCTCTCTCTCTCTCTCTCTCTCTCTCTCTCTCTCTGAATTGCAAAGGTCCTTTTAGATTTGTGGTCAATTGTCCTCCCTCCCTCTACCTCTTTTCCATACATCAGGTTCTTTTTTTTCCTCTGTGTATTGTGCTCAGTGTAAACATAGAGAATTTTATGGTGTTCTTTGTAAAGACATTAATATTACCTATGGAGTTTATGGCTATATAAATAATAGAGAATGGAATGTCTTTTTTGAACAGAAGTGTTCCTAAGGATTACCTGGTTTCACTGGACGTTTGTTTAATTCTTGTTCCTCTAAGTAATGTATATTATAAATATTGTTGTTACTGTTACCGTTAATAGTATCGTTATCGCCATCGTTATTACTATCGCTATTACGTGTTGTCAATATGATTATTGTAAGTTAGTGAGGTCTGGATTGCTATTGTTATTGACTACTGGTTACTGCAAATGCTATTGTAAATGTTACTGCAAATGTTATTGTAAATGCTATTGCTATTTTAATGTTGTTATCAATGATGTTTCTGCTTTGCTTTTGCAGTCGTTGGTGTGACTTTTGGCTTTTTTATTTTTGTAGAATTCTTATTGTTATTATTATTGTTATTATTATTATTATTATTATTATTATTATTATTATTATTATTATTATTATTATTATTATTATTATTATTATTATTATTATTATTATTATTATTATTATTATTATTATTATCATTATTATTATTATTATTATTATAATAATTATTATTATTATCATTATTATTATTATTATTATCATTATTATTATCATTATTATTATCATTATTATTATTATTATTATTATTATTATTATTATTATTATTATTATTATTATTATTATTATTATTATTATTATTATTATTATTATTATTATTATTATTATTATTTTACTATCATTACCACTATCATGACCATTTTCATCATTATCATGGCGTCCAGTGACTATATTTGATAAATATTTTATACTTAAAACAAATCTCAGCTTAATGAAATTATAATTCAATTAATAAAGAGTAAGGTTATGAGGTGTACAAGAAATGAGGATGGCGCTGGATTGAATTTTATGTTGAATGGAGAGACACTTGAGGAAGTTAAGCAGTTTAAGTATTTAGGTTCGGTTATAGCTGCAAATGGTGGAGTGGAAGCTGATGTGTGTCACAGAGTGAATGAAGGATGTAAAGTGTTGGGTGCATTGAAAGGAGTGATGAAGAATAGAGGGTTGGAAAATTAATATTAGGAAAGTGCCAACTGTGATGTATGGATCAGAGTTATGAGGTATGAAAGTAAGCGAGAGACGGAAACTAAATGTGTTTGAGATGAAAGGCCTGATTGGTGTATCTCGGTTGGATAGGGTTAGGAATGAAGTGGAGAGAGCAAGAACGGGTGTCAGGAGAGAATTGGCAGCCAGAGTAGATATGAATGCCTGAGATGGTTTGGCCATATGAGAGGATGGATGAGGCAAGACTGCTGAAAAAGGTGATGAATTCCAGAGTTGTTGGGGGAAATGCTAGAGGGAGGCCTAGGTTTGGGTGGATGGATGGAGTAAGGAGAGCCCTGAATGATAGGAGGATGGATGTGAGGGAAGCAAGTGAGCGTGCTAGGAGTAGGAATGAGTGGCGAGCGATTGTGAAGCAGCTCTGATGGGCATCTGCTGTTACCACGGGGCTGCACCTTATGTGAACAAATCACATAGCTTCTACCCAGGAAGTTCTTAATTGAAATCCTTCCTAGTTAGCTCATAATGTGTCCGAAGTTCACAGAAGGGACACAGGTTGTGGAAGAGCCGGAAGGGTTGGCTGTGGCACTCCAGCATTGCCATCTGAACGGTCGCTAGCTCCCTCGTCATTGCCCATAGAGCAAAGTAATCCCCTTATTGATTTCTTTTTTTTTATGTCGGCTACCCCCCCCAAATTGGGGGAAGCAGCCAAAGTAAAAGTATGTATTGCAAATTTAATATAATATGAATATATCATTTAATGTGAGAATACATATATATTACTACCATTCACTAACATATGTTAGATCAAAGCTGAAACCCCTTATCTAGAACACTTAATACTTAAAAACAAAACACATTGAAAACAAAAATAGTCATGGTGAAGGCCGTTATATATTTCCAGAATTGATTATTTTTCTTCATGAAATAGCTTCAAAATATTAAAGTAATACATGTCTTTGTGCATAGAGAGCAGCATTGCATTATAAAGGTGATAAAAACATATATGAACAAAAACCAGGAAGAGTTTTAAGCAAACAAGAGGAAGAATTCTAAATCATTGGCATTCAAAATATCTCTCAACATATTCTTAAGGAGTTCTCTGTTGAAAGATCCATTACATTCATGGCTTGCTGTTCAATTAGTTGATGGACGAATCCTTATTAAAATACCAATTAAGATAGAAATAAACTGCCTATTGTCTATATACATAGCTATCTATGTACCTGCGTACCTCCCTATGTACCTACCTATGTAACAACATACCGACTTACCTTCCAACCTACGGACTTATCTTTTTTACCTACATACCTACATATGCACTTACCTACGTAGCTACCTATGCTCCTAGTATTATAGTAGCTACCCACTCACCTACTTATGGACCTAACTACGAACCTAAGTAGCTACCTACGTTCACACTTACGTACCTGCATGCATACCTACCTTACTCCGTACTCATGTATTCACTTACCTATATACCTACCGCCATTTCTACCTCCTTACTTATGTGCCTACCTCCATATATACGAACCTATCTAAGTATTTACCTACGTATCTATTACGTACCTGTCAAACTCCTTATCATCGTATTTACCTGAATATGTACTTATCAATGCATCTACCATATAACTACCAACGTACGTACTTCTTTACCTACTTACGCACTTATCTACTTACGTACCAACCTACCTCCATATCTACATGTCTACTTAAGTACCTACTTATGTACGTCCGTACTTATACCTACCTACAGATACTCATATATATATATATATATATATATATATATATATATATATATATATATATATATATATATATATATATATATATATATATATATATATATATATATATATATATATATATAAAATGAATATGGAAAAATAATTATCAATAAACAACAACAACAAAAAGAAATTGTAAGTGAAAACACGAATTCATATATAAAAAAAAATACATAAAAAGTAATGGGATGAAAATGAAAAGAAAAGGTAACTGAGTGAAAACAAAGAATAGAAAAAATTCACGAGAAAAATAAAAATAATTTTTATTTGGAAAAATGAAAATTCCATGTAATCAGTAAAAAAAAAATAATAATAATGCCATAAAAAGGGGAAAAAATTTCAATTGAATAAAAATAAAATGTCAAACAGGAAAAGTTTATAAGTAATATACGAATAAATAATAGAAAATTGCATAATGACAAAACATGAATGAAAACTGTATAGAATACAAAGAGAAAAAGAAAACATAAACGAACAGTAATGAAACTAAAATTCACTGATATAAAGAAAACAAGAACAGTTAACTATATTTAAAAAAAAAATAAAGGAAAAAAAATCGATTGATTAAAAAGAATAAATGCTAACTTAAAGAAGGCTAAAATTAATATAATGAACTATATCATAAAATGCCCCAAGTGGGCGTGGCTTAGTTGACATAGGATATGAGGGCCACACCCACAATCCTGGACTCTTCACAGGCCCGCCCAATCTTAAATTTACAACACATATTTACTTCATAAGTTTATACATTTTATTTTCATCTTTTATTTCATTTCGTATTTTCTCCTTTGCGTATTTAATCCGTTTTATAATGCCAAACAAAAAATATACTTAATAATAATAAAATAATAATAATAATAATAATAATAATAATAATAATAATAATAATAATAATAATAATAATAATAATAATAATAATAATAATAATAATAATAATAATAATAATAACAATAATAATAATAATAATAATAATGATAATAATAATAATAATAACAATCATAATAATAATAATAATAATAATAATAATAATAATAATAATAATAATAATAATAATAATAATAATAATAATAATAGCAAAGAAAATCTAAGTACCTACCCATAAACATTCCTATCTATCTCTTTGCCTATAGACCTACCTACCTACTTAAAAGTTTACCTATCAATCTACCTACTTGCCAGCTACCTATGTATCTATCTTCCTTCCTATCTACCCATATATTTACATACCTACCTGTCTCCCTATCTACCGACCTACTTTCCAATATACCTACCTACATAGCTACCTACCTATATAACTACCTATCTCCATCTATAAATATATGCTTACATGCCTTCATGTATACTTACCTGCATGCAAACCTACTTAACTACCTATGTACATACCTATGCACACACCTACCCACCTACACATATGCCTACATACATACCATGATATCTACCTACGGACTTACCAATATAAGCACCTATTTATATGTACCTACGTTCTTATTTATCTACCTTCACACATATCTACATGCCTACCTACCTATTTACCCACTTACCTAGGAATCTACCTACATATACGAATCTCCATACATTTCTGTCTACATCATATGAAAACTGGACTGAAAACGATAGTGAATAAAGCAAAAAGAATTTTAGCAAAAAGTGCAACAAAGATTTTGCTCTTTCAAAATCTTATACTCATTTGCGTAAAGGGGGGTTTACACGGTCAAACGGTTCGTCGAACCCGGTTCGACAGACAAGTGTTTGAAGTGACGTTCGAACGTGTGAACGGGGTATTTGGTTGTCGAACACGTGTTCGACAACCAAATACCCCGTTCACACGTTCGAACATCACTTCAAACACTTGTCTGTCGAACCGCGTTCGACGAACCGTTTGACCGTGTAAACCCCCCTTAACACAAAGTAAACAATAACTTGATATTTTGAAAACAAACTCTAGACGCACACACAAATAAAGTATACACATACACATGCATACAACATCTAAGAAAGACTGTTTGAAGTCATGATAAGTTCGTTTAAAGGCAAACTATGAACAAACTAAACCAAACAGAAAACACGTAGATGCAAAAAAAAAATCTAACAAAGAAAGTTCTTAGTCACGAGTTGTTCCATTGCAAACAAAAACCCTAAAAACTAACAACAGCAATAAACTTACAGAAAGATAAACAAACAAACAAAAGACTATTGATTGGACACCATAGAATGGTCTGCAATAGTCATAAAACACAATTAGCAAAACTCACTACGAATCCCCTAATAATGGATTGTCAACTAATAAAAATGCCATTGTATATTTTTTGACTATTTGATTTATTAGCCTTGAGGAACCATTTCTTTATATTTTGTTTATATGTTTTCAGTGTGTTTTGGTTGCTGGTTTCTTTGCATGATCTGCTTTAATCTATATTCTTTTATTGCTTTATTTCCTTTTTATTCATGTATTTATTTACTTTTTCATATTTACCATATGTTTACTGATATGATTTATTGACACAGGATAATCTTTAAGCAAGAGTCTCCATATTAAATTTCCAATTATAAAGTTGATACTAAAAGGATTTTGATTTCGCCCCGTCACGGTCTGAGGTTAGCAAGGGCATGTACTCAGGGTAACGATTACATCTGCCAAAACAAGTCCTTCGGGAGAAGACAACCGTCCTAGCCCTTGGTAGAAAAGGGAGTCCGTGACGTAAAACCAGAACCGGAACTAAAAGGATTTTGATTTGGTATCTTGAGCTATTTGGCTCTGAGATATGAATTCAACATAAATTAATATGTAAATTACTCTAAATCTATTAAGGCATAATATATGGCTATTGCCCAACTTCACTAATGATAAAAAAAATATACAGTTTTCTTCATTATTCCGGTTTTACGTCAAGGACTCTCTTTTCTACCAAGGGCTAGGACGGTTGCCTTCTTGCGAAGGACTTGCTTTGGTGGATGTAATCGTTACCCTGAGTGCATGTCCTTGCTAACCTCAGACCGTGACGGGGTGCAAACCCTCGACCTGACGCCCCAGGGTCAAGGACGCTACCGCTTGAGCCACGGTGACCACACAGTTTTCTTCATTATTCAAGCTACATAAATTACAAGTCAAGAATATTAAAGTCACATGGATAGTACCAATGACGTAATTACTTTTGAAACCTTATTTCTTGAGATAATTCATTAAAAAAATGACAACAAACATCTAAACAGGATAAAATTAAATATCATAATATTTTTTTACTGAATATTTTTTAAGAAAATGTCTTGCTTCAAGTTCTGCAATAAAAAAAATTCTGAACTCCCAAAACCTAATGAGAACAAAAATAAAGAATTTCAATCTTTTCCATGTAATAGTTTGGAAGATAAAAGGTTTCTGTAAGTTCAGCAAAGATATAGAATTAAATTTCCCAGTCTATGAGTATCTAAAAAGGAGAAAAAAATAGTGTTTCGTTCTTTCTCGGTAAATAATCTTGAAGAAAACTTTTTGAGAGTTCTACAAAGAAAAAAAAGAGACTAGTTATTCTAATCTCCTTGAGCCTATAGAGAGAAATTTATAATGTATTTCAAATTTTATCAATGAAAAGTCTTGACACAAAGAAAATCTGAGCTCTGCAAATAAAAAAAAAACTATTCTGATTTTTTTCGAACCCTAAAAAGGGGTTAAATGCATTTCAAACCTTACCATTGAAAAGTTTTGATAAAAACTTGCTACTAGTTATGTAAAGAAAGAAAATAAATATCCTAAGCTTTCAAACCTCAATATGGAAAAACAAATAAAATATTATAATCTTTCCTGAAAGAAAAAAACATGAATATTCTGTTCAACCTAAGAAGTTACCTTGAAATTAGCTGCTCCTAAAGAGCCAAGAGATAATACACAATATTCAAACATGAGGAGAATCTCTAAACAGACTGAAGATTGTAATAATTTAAATGCAAATCCAACAGGTATTTATGCCCATTACAACACCAGCAGTGTATAAATCGTATATAGATATGCAGCCCTCCTTGTAATGACCCTTCTTCAGATGCCCACTTGTGCAATGAAATATATGGTATTTGTAGATGTTTTATTTTGTGGGAGGTCTTACGAATCATCACAAAAGAATAGTCACAGGCGATGAAGCACTGTAATTCTACACGTGATTAAAATTTATCCTTATCTCACACCCTTTCTTCCTCTTCTTTTTATTCTATTACGGATACTTGGTACATGTTCATATGAGTTCGCTTTTCTCATTCGCTTTGGGAGACTATTATTGTTAAATCCTGATGTTCTTCCTGGCACTAGGCTCAGGTCCAGTGCCAATTAATCTGATGTGCTCCCCCAGAGGCAAGATTTGATCCTTACCATAAACCCAAACTGTATAAATTATTAATAAAGATAAGTTGATACTGTAGTGAAAAACTGAAGTGAATATGTAATTGGTAATGTGCTAATCCTTTCAGTGACACAAATGAATACACAAATAATTATATAAATAAATAAGAAATAGTTGAAAGTGGAAACAAAATGGACCAGGGCCACTGCGTAGAAAAATAAAGGTAGAAATAGTGCCTAAATAATGTATTCAGTAAAAGTAACTGTAAAAATCATCTATATATGGTGAAACATCCACGAATAATCTCCTTGAGCTATTAAATTTTTTTTATCACCTTATGATATTCTTCTACACATTACAAAAATAAAAAACTAATATTATCTTATATCATTAAGACCACTGGTTAGAAAAATGACCACAGTGATATAAACAAAATATACCAAGGAAAGGTGAAAACCATACCATATACATGAGGTGAAAGAGTATAAATAGCTCTCCCTTGACTATTAATTATTTCATATCTCAGTATACATATTTACGTACATAGCTAAAAGAACCATCATAGCCATCTCACTCATTATTCAGCAATAAAAAAATAAAATATACGAAGCAAACGTAGCTAAGATACAATATGCATCACGCGAAAATCCAAGAATAACTACTTTGGACTATTAATTGTTTCTTACCAGCGTATACGCATGCACGTACACACCTCAGAGGAGCCACTGTACCCATCTCATACAGTATTCAGCAATAAGGAAGAAACCTTGTTTTTCCCAAATGCAAATTTTTGCAAGGTTCCCTCGACTGCTTTTGGGTATAAACAAGGCTACACACATGCACACCAAACAATAATCATCTTTCTTCTGACAAGGCCGGGCGTTACTCTGTGCACACCTGTTGCTTAGGTGCACACACCCTCTCCTTCAAACAACAAACACAAAAAAAAACAATATCTGTCATTGAGACGTGTTTGCTGTTCTTCCTCGTTTTCCTTTATTTTTTGTGTTTTTTTTTTTGTTGTTGTTGTTTTTTGTGTTTTTGTTTTATTTCAAATGATGCTCTTATTTTCTACTGGTTTTTTTTTGTAGTTGTATTAAAAAAAAAATACTTGAATGCAATTATTTCTATATGGCTAACATATATATACCATACAAATGCATATTCATTCTCAATATATATATATATATATATATATATATATATATATATATATATATATATATATATATATATATATATATATATATATATACATATATATATATATACATATATATATATATACATATATATATATATATATATATATATATATATATATATATATATATATATATATATATATATATATATATATATATATATATATATATATATATATATATATATATATATATATATATATATATATATATATATATATATATATATATATATATATACATATATATATATATATACATATATATATATATATATATATATATATATATATATATATATATATATATATATACATATATACATATATATATATATATATATATATATATATATATATATATATATATATATATATATATATATATATATATATATATATATATATATATATATATATATATACATATATATATATATATATATATATATATATATATATATATACATATACATATATATATACATATATATATATATATATATATATATATATATATATATATATATATATATATATATATATATATATATATATATATATATATATATACTGTAATCTCTCTTTTAAGGGGATGTCCGAGTCAAAGCACACAAACATTCACAACAATCTAATTCGCCCTTGGCAGCCCTCTTATCTTCTTGGGGATAAAGGCTTACCACAATTCTACCTTCTTCACACTGTTTGGGTCATCCACAGGGTAAGTGGATTCGGATCTTCTATTGTGAGGCCCGACATTCATAGCTGAAAATGTGTTTGTAATCAAGGACAATATTCACTGTATTTCATGAATAATATGTTTAAACATTAAGCTTTAAATGAACAGTACTGGAGTCAGTTTGATATCTATACCGTGATATCCTCCATAAATGATTTTTATTGTTATTATTAGACTTTTTATATGTTTGAATACAGTAGAATCATACTTAAAACTTGCCCCATACATCATGAAATATTTATTTATGAGATGGCTTAGTTTGATTTCTTGATAAAAAAAAAATAGTTCTTCACGCGATTTGATTTCTCAAAATAATTTTCATCATACCTAAACGAATATTGCACTTAAAGGCAACATGGAATTTGGCCTTTAAAATATTATATATTAATAAAGACAGTTCATTTAAAGCGTTAATTGCAGATTATTCTTGATAGCATTATTAGGGAACTCAGATAGAATTAGGTATTTAAACTGCAGTTACTAATGGAAGAGGTTGCATGTTTTTACGTTTGGTAGCTGCTTCAAAGGTCAATTAAGATCGTATTGATGACTCTAACTTATGCATGCACACACAAGCACACACGAACGCATGCACGAACACATGCACACACTTATGGACATATATTTATATACACACAGATATATATATATATATATATGTGTGTGTGCGTGCGTGCGTGCGTGCGTGCGTGCGTGCGTGCGTGCGTGCGTGCGTGCGTGCGTGCGTGCGTGCGTGCGTGCGTGCGTGCGTGCGTGCGTGCGTGCGTGCGTGCGTGCGTGCGTGCGTGCGTGCGTGCGTGCGTGCGTGCGTGCGTGCGTGCGTGCGTGCGTGCGTGCGTGCGTGCGTGCGTGCGTGTGTGTGTGTGTGTGTGTGTGTGTGTGTGTGTGTGTGTGTGTGTGTGTGTGTGTGTGTGTGTGTGTGTGTGTGTGTGTGTGTGTGTGTGTGTGTGTGTGTGTATTTGTATAAAATTCCTACGGAGTTAAATAAACATGCATAAAAAATAGCAATATCTGTCGCAATTAAGTCCCCACTTTCAAGCCAGGATTGTATATCAAACATTGATATTTTCGATTCTCCTTGAGTGCCCTTTCATTTCCTGTTTGTTTGTATATTATGTCTGTTTCTATATATGCTTTATTGATTTACACGGTTTGTTTATCTTTTAATTGTCTGTTTCTCCTGTAGCTTTAGTTGCTTTTTTTGTTGTTGTTTTTGTGTTTTTTGCTTGTTTGTTTGTTTTTTTTCTTTTCAGATACAACATCTTCGTGTTTGTCTTTGTTTTGTTTATTTGTTTAGTAATTAACCAATTTTTTCATTGATTACCTGTTTACTAGATTTGTATTTACAATATTTGTTTGTATTGCATATGGATGTGTGTTTGCAGTCTGCTATCTTCCTATCTCTCTATCTCTTCATCTCTCTCTATTTATCCATCTTTCTGTCTATTTATCTAGCTAGCTAAGTAGCAAAACTATATGATGTATCCCTGTATGTATGGATAGAATGTATGTATCTGTATGCATGAATTTTGTGCATAAGAGTTTATTAAATGTCAATATAAAGGGTAGTATTACTGTTTATATGCCTATAAAGGTATTCATATATTAACTTACTATCCATCTGTTCCTGTATGTATTTCTATCTGCTTATCAAAGCATTTCAATCCCTTAATTCTACTATCCTTCTCCTTTTCCTAGTAAGCATACTTACAACTTTATCCATCTGCAAATTACCTATCCAACTATTCATGTAAATAATCCTACCTATCTAGCCATACATTATCCTTCTCTTTTCTTATGTAAGAATA
>JAXCGZ010022004.1:0-22286 GCA_037179515.1 Halocaridina rubra | reverse complement strand
AATGATTGTTTGTTGTCTTTTCTGGCATAACTTTTGGCCGTCTTATTGTTCTCATATTCAGTAAATGCTGTTTTTGGCAAATAAACATGAAGTTTGTCAGCACCAACATGTTGACTTAGAAAGGTTTTGAAAATGTAGAAGTCATTAACAGTGGTACGCAGATGAAGAGAGTGTTTCTACTTTTAGAAATGGCCAATGACATTAACTTCCATTTTTCCAAATACATTATTATTATTATTATTATTATTATTATTATTATTATTATTTTTATTATTATTATTATTATTGTTATTATTATTATTATTTTAATATTAAAAAAAATTAATAAATTATAATAATAATAATAATAATAATAATAATAATAATAATAATAATAATAATAATAATAATAAAATCCCCCTGAGGGAGGGGGGTAAGAATACTTCCTCCGTGTTCCCCTGCGTGTCATAAAACTTGACTAAATGGGGTGGAGCGAGGGAACTGGGAATCCCCTCCTCTGTATTTACTTCCCACAGAAAGTCAAAGTATTTTCTTTGACTCTGCCACCCCCTTTATAAGGGGGATTATGGCTTTGGTATATGGATGGAATAATAATAATGATAATAATAATAATAATAATAATAATAATAATAATAATAATAACAATAATAATAAAAACAGTGATTATAGATTTAGAGAAATAAATTGAGTCTAATGTACTATGGATCCATATATATATATATATATATATATATATATATATATATATATATATATATATATATATATATATATATATATATATATATATATATATATATATATATATATATATATTAGTGACCCCAACCCGCGAATTTAATCAGTTATTAAAACCAGATCTTGGGTTGGCATGTTCGTGGGTTTGATTTATTTTTCCCATTGAAAAGCATGTAAATTCAATTAATCCATTCCTAGTCACAATAAATATTCATTTTAAAATTTTTCTAGTCAGTATAAACATGAAATATAATGCAGGTTATTTGCATTTCATCTTCAAAATAAAGTTGCATTAATGATAGAAAGGAATTCTTCTTTACTAAAGTAAAGCATGTGCATATTCAGTTGTACATTATACACTGGTTGATACCCAATATAAATTAGCAAAGTCCAACACTTAGAAAAAGTTATTTCATTTGCCCACTAATAACAAGCAGGTAAGAAACAAATAATGTAGGTAAGAAACCGTACTGTATATACCTCTGTGGATGATTGTTGCTGGCATACCTGGATGGTGGTGGATGAGGAGAGGGACTAATTTTTGGAAGGAGAATCCCCTTCCATAAAAACGTAAAGGAACTCTTCCGATACAGGCTGTATTGCTGGTGTTTTCTCTCTCATTTCTGTTTTGGTCGCTGCTTCCCAGCCTACTGGCACTAGGAAATAATCCAAAGAAATTTGTCTCTTATTTGGTAAATTTTCCAAAAATATTCATCTCATTTTCATTTACCTTGTTCACTATATTGCCTACAGTTTTCACTAGTTGATGATTCTGCACATTATTCCATTACTAAAAATTTCATTAAATTCTTTACTGGACACCTTTACCTTCTCATCCCCCTCCTTCGCTGACTGCTCGTCTTGGAGAATCTTCACCTGTTCATGTCGCAACTCAAATTATTCATCCATGGTAAGTTTTTTGTTGTCCTCCATCAACTCCACATCCTCTTCATTGACCTGCAAGCCCAAACTTTTGCCTGTGGCCACAATTTCATTCACAGTTTGACTAGCTAACTCCTGCTTGAAGCCTTCAAAGTCTCTATCAGTCACACAACCTGGCCAAAGTTTCCTCCAGGTGGAGTTCAACGTGCGATATGAGACCTCCTTCCATGCACTGTCAGTGAGGCAAATGCAGTGGAGGATATTAAAATGGTCTCTCCAGAAATCACGAAGGGTCTAATCCGTGTCATTGGTGATGTGGAAACACCTGGCAAAAAGACCCTTCGTATACAACTTTTTAAAATTAGAAATTCCCTGCTGGTCTATGGACTGGAGGATTCTATGCTTTGTCATTGAGGCAAATACTGTAAAGGATATTAAGGTGTTTTTTCCAGAAATCACGAAGGGTTAAATCCATGTCATTGGTGACCTGGAAACATCTGGCAAAAGGACCCTTCGTATAGAGCTTTTTAGAATTAGAAATTACCTATTTGTCCATGGGCTGGAGGGAAGGAGTGGTGTTGGGAGGCAGAAATTTGACTTTAATAAAGGATGGGCAGGAGCATTATCCATTATGAGGAGACTTAAGAGGCAAACCATTTTCCTCGAGATATTTCTTCACTGCTGGCACAAACACTTCAATCAACCACTCTAGGAATAAAATCCGCGTAACCCAAGCCTTTGGATTTGACCTCCATATCACCGGAAGGTTAGCTTTCAATACATTATTGCGCTTAAAAACACAGGGATTTTCTGAGTGGTAAACTAAAAACCGCTTGATCTTACAGTCCCCACTAGCATTAGTGCACAATAAAAGTGAAAGCCTGCCTTTCATTGGTTTGTGGCCAGGCATTGACTTCTCTTCTTGGGTTATATAGGTTCTTTTGGGCATTTTCTTCCAAAAGAGTCCTGTCTCATCACAGTTAAAAACTTGTTGCGGGATGTAACCTTCACTCTTGATGAATTTAGCGAATTCCTTCACGTACGCTGCCTTTTAGTCGGAACTAGCCCTCTCTCCATGTCTAATGATGCTATGAATCCCAGTTCGTCAACGAAAGTGTTCAAACCAGCTTTTGCTCTCTTTTAATTTGTCAACTTTAGCGACACTAAAACTCTGAGAGTTCGCTACTAAATATTGGTAGATTTGCAGAGCCTTAGCGCATACTATGGACTCACTAATACTATCTCCAACCAGCTGTTATTCATTTATCCACAGTAACAATAATTTTTCTACCTCTTCCATCAACTGTGACCTTTTCTTTGTTAATATATTCACTCCCTTTGCCACATCAGCAGCCTTATAGATCTCTTTACTATTTTAAAATAGTACAGATAGTCGATTTCACCATGTTATACTGTGTGGCGAGATCAGACACACGAGCCTGATAAAGGCTGTTTTATTTTATCATTTTTGGGCCGTCCTGGTGTCATAATCATCATAAAAAAAAATTAAGGTGTTCCTACTTCGCAGTAATTCACCTATCATGGCCGGTCCTGGAACCGAACCCCCACAATAAACGAGGGATTACTGTATATATATATATATATATATATATATATATATATATATATATATATATATATATATATATATATATATATATATATATATATATATATATATATATAATTTTTTTTTTTTTCATATGACCTAATCCCAAGCTCTTGTATACTGTACAATTTAAAATCATGCTTACATTATTTCACTGCACTTAAACTTTGCCAGATTCAATTTGAATTTATGTAAACACGTACAGTAGTTATAATTTTTCTTCCAGAAAAATTGAGTGACTTTATATTCTCTTTATATTTTTGTATTGCAATATATTCAAATTGCATTGTTGAAAATTGTGTTATATGCGGGACAACTCTGCTTACAAAATTGTATCCAGTTCTTCCTTTACTGTTTTTATATAACTTGGGAAGGATTTAATATTTATAAGACTTTTTCTTTCCTTGATATGTTGGAGAATCCTGTGTCTCTGTAGTTAATATAGTTCATTGTAGTCCATCCTAGAATATGTATATACTGTATTGTATATGTTTTGGTGTTTTTGTTTGAAAAAATAAATAATATTCATTATATATTTAAAATATATTTTCCTTTTTACAGGTAATGAAGTAACAGATCAAGACAATCAAATACCTATTGTCACTGCATCTATAGAATTGCACACAGCAGGTGCATTGTCGTCTCCACTGGTGAAGAAGATCGAAGTTGACTCGTGCAACCCTGAGCCCACTTCTTCCTTTGTAGCGGAACCCATGCCTGTCAATCCAGCGCAGGAGACTCAGCGGGCTGTGACTGATCCAACTCCTTCAGAAGCCAAGACACTTCCACCTCCAACCAAAAGTCATCAGAAACCCTCCACTGCCTATACTACAAATGTCATCAACAATAAAAATAAAAACAAGGTAAGTTTCTTAGTGCTTTTTCGCTGTAACTAGGTCCAGACTTTATTTAGAATGACCCCTCTACATTTGGATATATGTGACTTTACCTCTGTAAACTCTGCTACATATTGATTTGAGTTCTTCAATATGCTATTTTACAAAAGATGTAATATTTTATAATCATTTGTTAATGATTGTGAAACAATATTGGTTTTGTGGAGCTTTAGCTATCTTGCAGGCAAGTGGTTCTTAGTTCATAAACTCAGGTGTTTTTATTGTTTTTCTACTTTATTATATATAATTGTTTAAACAGCATACAGAGACACTACAAGTGTATTTGTTGCAAGTATATGTCTTATCGGCAGACTTAGTGAACGTGACATCGGATGTGTCAAGTCAGTTGGAAGTAGGTTGAGGCTTTAAATTTAATTATTTGCTATGTATTCCATTTAATTCTTTCAGGAAACTACCATTAGCAATGTAGCTGACTGGCCAACGTTAGTGGAGGTTCAACAAGCACAAGAAGCTATTCACTCGTTACAGGTAAGATATAATACTGCTCGTTAATCATGTTTAGCATAATTTCACCATGATCATGGCTCAGTGTTGTTATGGATAACCAAATCCAATCATCTTATTATATATGCAAATGATACACAGCTTTTCAATTGATTTAGCATCGTGGGAGCTGGAAAAGTGTCCTTTCTTGTTTAAGGCAAAGCTTTATAGACACTTATGGGGATATCGGTGATATTTTGGTTTAGCTTTGAAATTATCTGTGCTCTTGATCATATTTATAGTACATATTGAATTATATTTATTTTATTTTTTATTGTAGAATTCCAAGTCAGAATGGCGGAAAAGTGAAGAAAGAAAGCTTAAAAATGGAGAGAAGGACAATGTAGATAAAGAAAATGAAAAGTCTGAGGATTCAGGCTCTCATGATGATGACTCTCTTAAAGAAAACCGAGAGGCATCTGCACCACAAACTAAAAACAATAAGAAACAGCAATCTAATAATTCCTCAACCAAGGAAGCCAAAAATAAGAAAAATAAAAGTAAGTGACATCACTTGAAACCGTCTGTTCCTGAGTTTTACCTTCATAGCTTCATCTCTTATTGCATTCTTCAAGATTATGTTCTTTGGAATCAAAATGGTTAATCGTTTTCATAAATATCAATTGTAATCCATAATCTTTAATTTTTTCTTTTAGCAAATTTTGTAATATGAATTTGAACAGATTTCAGACATAGAACTTAGTGTACAGTCTTGTTGTTGTGTGTTTTATTGCAGCAATATCTAAGGCAGCTTTTATTGTACAGTAGCTACATAGCTGTTTTGCAGCTGTGCACTATGTTTTAGTATTATTTCTCAATACAGTTAAAAAGCAGAATTGGAAGCCTTTGGACATTCAGCCTCCCAAGAGAGAGAAAGGCTTCCGCCGCAGTGATGGTAGGGCATCAGATTCCATAGACTGGCGAGCAGATTCTCGAACGGTTGGCAATATTTCACGAGGAAGAGGGGGAAATCGTGGTGGAAATGTTCGAGGTAGAGGGCGTGGCAGAGGGCGTGGCCTGGGCAGTGGTGGACAAGGTCGAGGAGCTTTCAGGAGTACTTCAACTGAGCCTTTTGAGAATTATCTAGACTATGCTGAGGTAACTTGTTTTTTTATGCCCTGAATAGTTTCGTGTCCCATTTTATTTATAATATAGCAATTTAAATTTTATATTTTAGTTACATAATTACTAGGCTCCATCTATAGGTGTAGGCTGAAGCACTTTGGGTTATTATTATTAACACAATTGGCATCCATAACTTCTTGAATATTATAATTACTATTTTTCTTACAATTACATTTTTCTCAACCTAAAAATTATTAAAAGATTGTTGTGAGCCCACACTTGAAAGATATAAACGCACTTTACATGAACATAGCTCTTACTGATATTGTTTTTATCGCAATACTCACCATGTGTTTTGAGGATAAAAATACAATATATATATATATATATATATATATATATATATATATATATATATATATATATATATATATATATATATCTATATATATATATATATATATATATATATATATACACACCTAGTTCTTAGAATAAAACGAAGATACGTTCTCAGAATTGCTGCATATTTTAATTTTCGCGTAATTTAACGAGTCATTTTTCATAAGAAACCATGATAATGGGCATAGATACATTCCACAACCGTCCATAGACACACTATACCAAAGATATAAGATATATAAAACATATTTTATAAGTACATAACAAAGCAGAAAGACCGGTAATTATTTATATAAACATGCAAATAGTGTACAGTATAAAAGATATATTGTACAGATTTACTGTACAGTAAACAAATTAATGCACTCTTATTATGCGGTGAGCAACAGGCATTTACTGGGACGTGCATGGTGGCGGTGAGCACGAGGATGCAAAAGTTTTGCCGCTCCGTATCAGCCGATGCACCCTCGCATGCTATTTCCTTGATGATATTATATCGCAAGTTTGTTTGCTGTTTGTTCTTCATGCTTTTTTTCAATTATCTTCATAATATTCTATCGCATTAAGCGGTAGAAGAGGAGGAGAATGCAGGAGAACGAACCTCTATCTGCAAACGTTTTGGCGCTTCCGTATCAGCTGATGCTTATCACTATTCAGGCACAGTATCTTGCTCATAAAATATTTATTTACTCACCCTATTTGGGGTTTATCTAATTTTCAAGATTATAGTATTATTAATATTCCTTGGTTCTAAACATTATTCTATTTTCTTTACATATCAACCATACTGCATGAAATCTTAATGTAAACAAATTCAGCTGAGACAAAAAGAAAACTACACAATTCATTACAAAGAAAACTTATATTGTACTGTACATGGGAAACCTAAATGAAATATATATTCTCTACATGCTATTTCCCTGACGATATTATATCGAAAGTTTGTTTGCTGTTTGTTCTTAATGATTTTTTTCAATTCTCATGATAATATTCGATCGCATTAAGCGGTAGGAGAGGAGGAGGATGCGGGAAAACGAACCTTTATCTACAACGTTTTGCTGCTTCCGTATCAGCTGATGCACCCTCGCATGCTATTTCCCTGACGATATTATATCGCAAGTTTGTTTGCTGTTTGTTCTTAATGCATTTTTTCAATTCTCTTCATACTATCCGATCACATTAAGCGGTAGAAGAAGAGTAGGATGCGGGAGAACAAACCTCTATCTGCAAACGTTTTGCTGCCTCTGTATTAGCTAATGCACTCTCGCACCCTATTTCCCTGATGATATGATATCTCAAGTTTGTTTGTTGTTTGCTCTAAATGCTTTTTTCAATTCTCTTCATAATATCCGATCGCATTAAGCGGTAAAAGAGGAAGTAGTCGCCGTGGCTCAATCGGTAGCGTCCGCGACTCAGAGGCGTCAGGTCGAGGGTTTGTGCCCTGTCACGGTCTGAGGTTAGCAAGGGCATGCACTCAGGGTAACGATTACATCTGCCAAAACAAGCCCTTCGCAAGAAGGCAAACGTCCTAGCCCTTGGTTGAAAAGGGAGTCCGTGACTGGGGGGGGGGGGGGGCCACGGTAAAAGAGGAAGAGCATGGCGGAAAAGCACCTCCGAAGAGGTCGATTATTAACTAAAATGAAAAAATATTTTTGGAATTTTTATGCATGGGTGTTATTCATGTATTTTGTATTTTATTTACTAATACCCTTTAGGGGCGTTATTCCAATTTCGTGAATTATAAACACGCGTAAAAAGCAAACTAGGTGTGTGTGTATATATATATATATATATATATATATATATATATATATATATATATATATATATATATATATATATATATATATATATGGGGTTCCTGTAGAACGTCGTTACGATTTTGCTTTGGAGGCCAATAAATTATTAATGAATTAATTTTTCAACATACCTGACTGGTGCGGTAAATTCAAACCGCACACGCTGAACAATTTTGTGAGCACGGGACTTGAATACACAGCTGGCAGCAGAACTGTATTCATGTTTATCAAGTTAGTGGATTTATTTATTCATTTGGTTATATTGAAGAATTAAATTGAATTTAAAAAAGAAACAGCTGCAAATACGATTTTATTCGAAATACATACGAATACATAGCTTGTAGCACAGCTCTATTCCTATTTATCATCTTAATGGCTTTATTTATTAATTTTTTTAAATATTTGGTCATATTGAATGATTATATAGAATTAAAAAACAAAGACAGCTGTAAATACGATTTTATCGGAAATACTCATAAATATACAGATAGCAGCACAACTGCATTCATATTTTTCAAGTTAATGGCTTTATTTATTTATTTGTTTAGATATTTGGGTATATTGAAGGATTATAATGAATTAAAAAAAAAGTAAATACGAATTTATTTGAAATACACACGAATACACAACTAGCAGCACAGGTGTATTCGTATTTATGAAGTTGATGGCTTTATTTATTTATTTGTTAATATATTTGGTTATATTGAAGGTTTATAATGAAAAAAATACCAACCACATAGCCGTACTACTATTTTATTCAAAATAGTTTGTTGAGCGTCGTGTAAGAATCTGGTGTCAAGCAGCATTTGAAGAAGAAGATACGATACGATACAGTGGGATAGGATAAGGGAGGAAAATTAGTGACTGTGTCCAGTTAACTCTTAGCCCTATGTAGGGTGTCATCACTTGAGAAAGGGGAAATAGGATGGGAAGGATTGGGAGGGAAATCACGAAGAATGAAACAAAGAAAGAGAGACATAAGAGGGGGGCAGACCCTTGTGCTATGGTGTGTTTATAAAGGTGAGAGTAAATAGGAGTAGATTGCACTCAAATGGTCTATAGTTTTTTTTTGTGTGAAGAAAATGCTGAAGGAAAATATTATATCATAGAGGAGTATAATAGAGAAGTGAAGACTAATAGTGACAACAGTATTAGTAGTTAGTATTTGTTGACGTAATGGAAAATATTGTGTCATGAAAGAGTGGTAGTAGAGGAGTATAATAATTCACTTAAATAGTATATGCATGTATACGCTTATACACCTAGTTCTCAGAATAACTCGAAGATAGGTTCTCAGAAGTGACGGGTAAATGGAAAATTGCGTGAAAAAACGAATCATTTTCCATAGGAAACCATGATAAAGGGCATAGATAAGTTCCACAACCTCACATAGACACACTATGCCAAAGATATGAGATAAGTAAAACATATTTTATAAGTACATAATAAAGCAGAAAGACCTGTAGTTATTTATATTAACATGCAAATAGTGTACAGTATAAAAGATAAACAGAGATACTTTACAGTAAACAAATTAATGCATTATTATGCGGTGGGCATCAGGCATACACTGGGATGTGCATGGTGGCCAGTGTTGCCAGGTAAAGTGGATGTTTTTATTTTCAAATGTATGGTACATTTTAAGATAGACAGTGTTGCCTCACTTATCGCGGTAGTTCGGTTCCGGGACACGCCACGAACCAGTAAATCCGCGAAGGAGGATCCGCCTATATGTACATAGATATTTTAGTATATTTTTACGTTTACACTGTATAAACCCTCCCTGCACTGTTAAAAAAACACCCTTTACATTATAAATAACAGCAAGCAACGTAAATTTTTATGAAAGTGATAGATAAAATTACGGTGAATGAGGTGATAATGACGTGACATACATACTCATTTACAATAATTTTTTCGTTTACGTACTGTATAAACCCTCCCTGCACTGTTAAAAAAACACCCTTTACATTATAAATAACAGCAAGCAACGTAAATTTTTATGAAAGTGATAGATAAAATTACGGTGAATGGGGTGATAATGACGTGACATACATACTCATTTACAATTATTTTTTCGTTTACGGACTGTATAAACTCTCCCTGCACTGTTAAAAAATCACCCTTTACATTATAAATAACAGCAAGCAACGTAAATTTTTATGAAAGTGATAGATAAAATTACGGTGAATGAGGTGATAATGACGTGACATACATACTCATTTACAATTATTTTTTCGTTTACGTACTGTATAAACCCTCCCTGCACTGTTAAAGAAACACCCTTTACATTATAAATAACAGCAAGCAACGTAAATTTTTATGAAAGTGATAGATAAAATTACGGTGAATGGGGTGATAATGACGTGACATACATACTCATTTACAATTATTTTTTCGTTTACGTACTGTATAAACCCTCCCTGCACTGTTAAAGAAATACCCTTTACATTATAAACAACAGCAAGCAACGTAAATTTTTATGAAAGTGATAGATAAAATTACCGTGAATGAGGTGATAATGACGTGACATACATACTCATTTACAGTTATTTTTTCGTTTACGTACTGTATAAACCCTCCCTGCACTGTTAAAGAAACACCCTTTACATTATAAATAACAGCAAGTAACGTAAATTTTTATGAAAGTGATAGATAAAATTATGGTGAATGAGGTGATAATAACGTGACATACATACTCATTTACAATTATTTTTTCGTTTACGTACTGTATAAACCCTCCCAGCACTGTTAAAAAAACACCCTTTACATTATAAATAACAGCAAGCACCGTAAATTTTTATGAAAGTGATAGATAAAATTACCATGAATGAGGTGATGATGACGTGACACACTCATTTACAATTATTTTTTCGTTTACGAACTGTATAAACCCTCCCTGCACTGTTAAAAAAACACCCTTTACATTATAAATAACAGCACGCAACGCAAATAAAAAAAAAAATGAAAATACTGAAAATGTTTGTTTTCAATATTTTAATATTTTTGCATATACCCATAAAATAAAATAATAATTTATAAAAAAAAAAACCGCGATAGAGTGAGAACGCGAACCAAGAAGCGCGAATAACTGGGGTAACACTGTATATTAAATGTATATTTTTTATATATATCATTTCTCTCATTCATCTATTCTGGCAACACTGATGGTGGCGGTGGGTACGAGGATGCAAACGTTTTGCCGCCTCCGTATCAGCTGATGCACCCTCGCACGCTATTTCCCTGACAATATTATATCAAAAACTTGTTTGCTGTTTCTTCTTAATGCTTTTTTTCAATTTTCTTCATAATATTCAATCGCATTAAGGGGTAGAAGAGGAGGAGGATGTGGGAGAACGAACCTCTATCGGCAAACGTTTTGTCACACTTCCGTATCAGCTGTTGCACCCTCGCACCTTATATCTCTGACGATATTATATAGAAAATTTGTTTGCTGTTTGTTCTTAATGCTTTTTTCAATTTTCTTCTTAATATTTGATGGCAGTAAGCGGTAGAAGAGGAAAAGGACACGGGAGAACGAACCTCTATCGGCAAATGTCACGTCACACTTTCGTATCAGCTGATGCACCCTCGCACGCTATTTCCTTGACGATATTATATCGAAAATTTGTTTGCTGTTTGTTCTTAATGTTTTTTTTTCAATTTTCTTTGTAAGACTCGATTGCATTAAGCGGTAGAAGAGGAGGAGGATGCAGAAGAACGAACCTCTATCGGCAAATGTTTTGCTACTTCCGTATCAGCTGATGCACCCTCGCACGCTATTTCCATGACGATATTATATTGAAAATATGTTGTCTGTTTGTTCTTAATGCTTTTTTAAATTTTCTTCATAATATCCGATCGCATTAAGCAGTAGAAGAGGAGGAGGATGGCGGAAAGTGCCTCCAAGGCGGTCGATTTTTTACTAATATGAAATTTTTTCTTCGAATTTTTTTGCATTGGCATTATTTGCGAATTTCGTATTTTTTTACTATTAATTTTTAGGGGTGTTATTGCAATTTTGCGGTTAAAAAAAACGTGGAAAAAACGAACAAGGTGTATACATATACACAGATATGGCATAGATTTATATAGGAATATGCATACACAAATACAATTACTTATATATGATCACAATATATATTATAGAATACACGTACATATGAAATCACAGAGTATAGAAAATAACGTATGCACCCAGTTCTTGGAGTAACGTGAAGATAGGTTCTCAGAAGTGATGTGTATTGTAAAAATCGCGTATTGTGACGAGTCATTTTCCATGAGAAACAATGATAATGGGCATAAATACGCCTCACAGCCGTACATAGACACACTATGTCAAAGATATAAGATAAGTAAAACATATTTTACAAGTACATAATAAAGCAGAAAGTCCTGTAGCTACTTTTATTGAAAAGATATTCAGATTTACTGTACAGCAAGTAAATTAACATACTCTATTATGTGGTGGGCAACAGGCATACACTGGGACGTGCATGGTGGCGGTGAGCATGTATTTTAGTGGTAGAACAGGAAGAGGATGCGGGAGAACGAACTTCTATCTGCAAACGTTTTGCCGCCTCTGTATCAGCTGATGCTCTCCCTTGCACTTTTCCCCTGACGATATTATATGACAAGTCTGTTTGCTGTTTGTTCTTAATGCTCATCCATGTACTAAGCATTCTCTCCATAATATCCAATCGCATTAAGCGGTATAGAAGGAGGAGGATTCGGGAGAACGAACCTCTATCCGCAAGCGTTTTGCTGCCTCCATATCAGCTTATGCACTTTCGCATGCTTTTTCCCTGACGATATTATATGGCAAGTTTGTTTGCTGTATGTTCTTAATGCTCATCCACGTACATAGCATTTTCTCCATTCTCTCCATAATATCCGATCGAGAATATGAAGACTTAAGCAAAGTTAAACTTACACCAGCTTTTGCACTTTTCTTTATTCTTTCCGCATTTTCACGGATAGTACGCAATGCACATTTACTGTGTTGCATCGACAGTTTTATAGCTGCCGTACTCTCATCACGCTCATAACGGGCCAACACTTGAAGTTTTACTTCAAGATTTATAACCTTTCTCACTCTTTAGGGAGTAGAAGCACTTCCACAGTCTTTTCCTGGGCGTTTACTGGCCATGATAGTTCAGTATATAATCTGTAATATAAAAAGCACTGGAAATACAAACCGTAACACAAACACAGTTAGAACAAGCGATATATCCACGCAGTATGCTGCGTGAAGAGACACTGAAGCACATGGCGGCATGGCTGAAAACTGCCTCCGAGGCGGTCGATTATTTACTAAAATGAAAATATTAGTGTATTTAAAATTTTTTTACTATTATTTTTTGTAGGTGTTATTCCAATTTTGCGTATTTTAAACTCGGAAAAAGCGAACTGAGTGTACTATTCCAGTACGGAGAGTGAGGAAGGTGTTATATCTATGGTTAGGATGGGCTGTTATTGCAGTCGGGTCGTAAACAGTGCATGCTAGGGATAATTCGCCCTTGTGTTCTTCGGGTGCTTTCATACAGAAATACAGTTTAAGAATGGTATACAAATTGGCATACCCAGTATATGTGCATGAGTATCCATAATCTTCATCTATACATACAGATATGAAGAACTATAGCTTCCTCTTCTTCTAATGGGATAGGATAGGCACCAGTAGCAGCTCAGTTGTAATTCTTTATATCAAGTTAATGGTTTTATGCATTTGGTTATATTGAAGGATTATATTGCATTAAAAATATATTTTACCAAACTCATAGCCGTAAATTCAATTTTAAGCGAAAAAGTTTGTTGCGCATCGTATAAGAATTTGGTGTCACACGTCATAAGAAGAAGAAGAAGAAGAAGAACCACAGCTCAATTTACTCTCACCAGCCATATTGTGCCTCGTTTTCGTCTACTTTCTTGTTTGTTTCGGTTGCTTGTTACTTACATTACTATGTCTCCCAAACGAAGCAAGGAAAAGCCATCAAGTTGGAAATTAAAGTTGAAACAATAAAATGCTCAGAAAAAGAAGTGAAAGTGAAGAGTTTGTGGACAATAGAGATTGGTGTAATTGTTTTAAGAGTTGTGCTAATTTTCATAACCTAAGGGTTCAAGGTGAAGCTGCAAGCTAGTGGTGATGAGAAAGCAAAGAGTTTCCCAGTGTGTTAGCAGAAATAATTAGGGAGGGGGGTTACCATACCTTACAATGCCTCTTCCAGTGTGCAAGTCATCTGCATGAGTAAAGGTAAGACATATTGTACAGTACAGTTTCGTATTACTGTAGTGTACTGTAATATTTTTATATTTAGTATACTGTACATGTAGTGTAATTTTACTATATCTTACAATGAGAACTTAGATTATTTCTATAGATTATGTTCTGTATGTTCTTTTGCCTCTCCAGACTCACCTGCCCCTGTCTCCTCACACCTAGGTTCGAATTATAGGTGTGTTCTGACTTAGTTTGTAATCCACTTGAAGTCAGCTGTCAGGAACGGAACCCTGACGTAAAGTGGCGACCCCATATATATATATATATATATATATATATATATATATATATATATATATATATATATATATATATATATATATATATATATATATTTAAAGAGAGAGAGAGAGAGAGCGAGAACATTCTTATATGATTATCTCTCAGTCAGCTAAGTTGTGTATGCCCTACAAATATTTGCTGCTTCAGCTTAGACTGTAAAAGGTGCCAACATAATTTATCAGTCACAATTTTTTGTATTACCAACTATATTCTTACATTATAAGATCCTTATTTTTGTATGCCCACTGTACATTTAGCTCATTTTGCTTGCCTAGATAATATTCCTAATTATGTTTTTTTCCTGATGCACCGTATCTGGAATTCCAAATGGCTAAGGAAAGAGTGCAAGACTAAAGTATTTAACTCTTTTGATTACCCATGCATTAAATCTTTAACATTTCTAAAAAGATGTTACTATAAACTTTTCTTTATTAAGTGTTTGTTACAACTGTATAGTGATTTATGGAATTCAGTTTGATTCGCAGCTCTTTACTAGCTCTCTCTCCTTACTTGGCTTTCAGCACCCACCTTATGTTTATATTTTTTATATATTGTAGCCGTAGTACTTCATTGGACTGTCTTGTATATGATGGTGGAAATGTAATTTTGTTCCCTTTCCTCACTTCTTGTGAATATGTAATGAGTACAGTTGGTTATGTCATGTTTTTGTTTAATTGTATTCATAATATTATTTACAAGTTGTTTTCCATGGTAAATATTTCACTTTGTTTGCCCAGTTGATTGTTATTTTGAATATTGTGACTATAACAGATACAATGTGCATCAAATCACATTTTGCTCTGTCATACCCAGGCTTAGTTACATTGGAGAGAGGGAAAATACTAAAGTAAAAGTGATAAAATTGGACTAAGATTACCCACTGTACTTATTCCTAAACCAGCTTTGAATTTGATGTTTATCATGAAGATAAGGATGCATATGATGACGTACTAAATGCATATTGTTAGTTGGTGCAAGGAAGGTTAGTCTAGAAACAGCATTTTCCACTTATCATATACCTGCCACACTCTTGCCCATGAAAGGATGACGGGGTAACTTGGTTGGGTATAAGTCACTTCAAAAAAGTAAGATTTTACCTTATTATGCTAAAAATCGTCAATAATTTACTCTTCTCTTATTTTTAATTTACTGTTACCTATATGTGCTCTTCATTTATTAATAATGTTTGTTGCCACTGTTGTCATCTTCATTCAGCTTTTCCACTAATTGTGTAATGTTCCTTATTTAACAAATTACTCTGGTATTTAGTATTACAGAAATGTAGTTATAATATTCGATTCTTAGGGTAGTGAACAGAAGTATAATTAAAAGATCCATATTTCACTAGGTTTTTTTGTCGTGTGAGGTAGAATGACTTCCTCACTCCTATTTCCTTGCTTGTCATAAGACTCACTAAAAGTGATAGAGGAGCAAAGGACTGGCAATCCTATCCTCCCTGATTTTTTACTCCCTTCCACATAACAGCTGATAGAAGGGGTGAGTATGGGCTTGTTAGGAAACAGTGGTATATGAATATCTACTCTGTAGTTGTTAGAATAAAGATTTTTCTGTATATAGAGACTTAGTGCTTATTATTGCAGGATTTTGTTATTAGTAGGTTGTTCTTTAAAACTAATAGTTTGGGTGACCTTAGTAAATTTTAAACAGGATCTTATTCCTTTCATCAAATTTGAAGTCTTTCATTTAAAAGTACAATTTTTCTTTCTTTATCTTATGCCATTAGGAGAGAGTTATTTTGATGAAAACTCTATATGAATTGAGAAATTTCAAACATCTTGAAGCTAAGCAAGCAGTGAAGTGACGTTGATTAGGTAATAAGTAAGAGTTTTGGAATTATTTTAATGCAAGTTAAAATCATTCATTATTATACATTATAGAACAAAATCCCTACCATATACTGTATCAGGTGTTAGCTAATACAGTAAGCATTAACTGAACGATCAGGGGAGTCTGGTATATTTAGAATGCTCTACCTTTCATATATTGTAGTAAATACCTGTGTAATCTTTGTTTGCTTTAGATATGTATTGGAATCTGTGCTGGTCATGTTTGGTATAGGTGAAAATGCCTTGATTTTTCTTAAAAGCCTAATGCCATAACCCGCTGAAGCCAGTAAGGTGGCACAACTGAACAAAAAGTGATGCAAATTTCATAACCATACCTTCCCCATCTATATCTTTCTGTCGGCATTTCTTCGATACTTTTATAATTCAAAGATGAAAGAAAAAATGTCCCCCATCCCTTATGTAAGTCATTCATTGGCATTTTGATATTTTTCATGACTCATTTTAATCTAGCATCATGCATAAAAGTTTTGGCTTAAAGATTTGTTTGTGCTGCACAGAATATGGATATAATAGGTATCCAATCACTGACTTAATTTTATTTCGGTAGTAACAGTAGAGCCTAACTGTAGTTTCTAATTCTCTGTCCGGTATATGTAAATATAGCTTAGATAAATAGGATTGAAATAGAATATCAAAATTGGACATTGATATATAGGTGTAAGTTATTTATTGATTGGTCAGTTTTATACATATGGCTAAATGAGCTGCCATTTTTAAATCATTAAATAGTAGTACTGTATTTGATTGTGATGTACTGTACATTGCCCTCGTTCATTACATAGTCTTACTGTTTCTAGCAAAATGCCTCGTTGTCTCATATGTGCTCTCTCTCTTTGTTCCTGCCTTTCAAATGAAAGGATCAAATTCCTACCTATCCACAGTTACCGGACTACATCCTCCAAGATCCGAATGTGATGCAGTATTTTGTTCCTTCAATTGGATTTATATTCCCCGATTATAGTGAAGATAATGTCAAGGAGAAGATCAAGAAACAAGTGTAAGTTCAAATCTATACTTATTTACTGCTTCCTCTAATCTGTAAGTCACTGTGAAAGCTATTGAATGTTGTATAACAATGTTTGTTTGCATTTCTTTTCACAGTTCATGTTTATAAGTAATGAAAGCTGGAAGGTCTGAGCCCGTCTTATACAAACTTGAGTTAGTTGTATAGCATACTGCCATTAAAATATTTTAATTTTGCTGCATATCATCATTTTTTTTTTTTTCTATAGTGAATACTACTTCAGTGAAGACAACTTAGCCAACGACATATTCATGAGAAGAAAAATGTCCAAGGAAGGCTATATACCTGTTTCACTTATTGCTTCATTTAATCGTATGAAACAACTTACTCAAGATGTGAAGTTAATCATTGATGCTTGCAAAACTTCGGATAAGTTGGAGGTCAAAGAAGAAGTGTGGGTAAGTGATAAAGAATAGTTTATATTTTTCATGGCTATATTCTCTCATTATCATCAATAAAAAAGGTCATCCACGCCACAAGCCAATTATCATGCCTTGCTACAGTAGAATTTACTTGGTATTAGTATGTTTGTTTAACACTTTACCATTACCACTTACTTCTAATACACCTATTTCTTAGAATAACACGAAGATAGGTTCTCAGAAGTGCCGCGTTTTGTAATTTTCGCGTAATTTAACAAGTAATTTTCCATTAGAAACAATCATAATGGGCATTGATACGTTCCACAACCGTCCATAGACACACTATACCAAACATATAAGATAAGTAAAGCATATTTCATAAGTACAACAAAGGAGAAAGACATGTTGTTATTTATATTAACATGCAAATAGTGTACAGTATAAAAGATATACAGATTTACTGTACAGTAAACAAATTAATGCACTATTATGCGGTGGGCAACAGGCATACACTGGGATGTGCATGGTGGCGGTGACCATGAGGATGCAAACGTTTTGCTGTCTCCGTATCAGCTGATGCACCCTCGCACGCTATTTCACTGACGATATTATATCAAAAGTTCGTTCTTAATGCCTTTTTTCAATTCTCTTCATAATATTCGATCGCATTAAGCAGTAGAAGAGGAGGAGGATGCGGGAGAACGAACCTCTATCGGCAAATGTTTTGCCGCTTCCGTATCAGCTGATGCTTATCACTATTCAGGCACATCTTACTCATAAAATATTTATTTACTCACTCTATTTGGGGTTTATCTAATTTTCAAGATTATAGTATTATTTATTTTCCTTGGTTCTAAACATTATCTTCTTTACATATTGACCATGCTGCGAGAAATCTTACCGTAAACAAACTCAGCTGAGACAAAAAGAACTATACATTTCGTTACAAAGAAAACGTATATCGTGCTGTACATGGGAAACTTGAATGAAATATATATACACCTAGTTCTCAGAATAACGCCATTCGGGTAAATGGAAAATCGCATGAAAAAACTAGTCATTTTCCATAGGAAACAATGATAAAGGGCATAGATACGTTTCAAACCTTACATAGACACACCATGCCAAAGATATAAGATAAGTAAAAAACTTATTTTATTACTACATAGCAAAGCAGAAAGCCCTGTATCTATTTTTAAGAGTATACAAAAGATATTCATATTCACTTTACAGCTAGAAATTAACATACATTACTGTACTGTACTCTATTATGCAGTGGGCAACAGTCATACAGTACACTGGGACATGCATGGTGGCCATGAGCAAGTAACTTATGCGGTAGAAGAGGAGGAGGATGCAGGAGAATGAACCTCTATCTGCAAATGTAAACAAAGATAAAATAAAAATTATAACTAACCAAAGCAAGACTAAAAAACGAAAAAAAAAAAATAATTTTGCAATGCCTAAATCTACCATATGACAGATTTAAAAAACTTAATCTACATTCTCTAGAGAGGCGCAGAGTTAGGGGGGATATGATTGAGGTGTATAAATGGTTTAAAGGGATTAACAAGGATGATATTAATAAAGTTTTAAAAATTCATGATCAAACCAGAACTCGTAATGGGTAATGGATTTAAGCTTGATAAATTTAGGTTCAGAAGGGAAATTGGTGAAAATTGGCATGGTAATACCGTAGAGTAGCTGATGCATGGAAGAGGATTCCTAGTAGAATAATAAATGCCAATATATATATATATATATATATATATATATATATATATATATATATATATATATATATATATATATATATATATATATATATATATATATATATATATATATATATATATATATATATATATATATATATATATATATATATATATATATATATATATATATATATATATATATATATATATATATATATATATATATATATTTATTATCCTACTAGGAATTCTGTTCCATGCAGCAGCTACTCTATGGTATTACCAAGCCAATTTTCACCTGACGTAATGTATTTTTATTATCCCATCAAATGACACCAATTTGTAAGATAGTATCCCACCGAGTGTCACCACTGACGTAGGGTATTTCCCTCCTTACGTTATATATACTTATTATAATTATGGTAGCGTGGTTGGTGAAAGACATCTTCTTATTCATAGTTTATTCTTATTTTAACATCTATGTACTCAGAGCTCCTATTACTACAGTTCCTGTCACGACTAATTCCTGAGTCCCACCCCGGAAGGGGGGGAGGCTAACTCAGCTGTACTGTGTTAACTCTGCTGCTGGCAAGGCCCGGTCTCTAACTCAACTCACTGTGCCTGCCCTGGGTGGTTCTTGAAATACCCCAAGGGCAGGGGCGTGGCTTGTATGGGGAATAAAGGACTGGTTTATATCTCTCACCCTCTTGAGATAAGAGATACGCCAGATGCCGAGTCCCTATCACACTCTGGAGAGAGTGTTCAATGTTTCCTTTGACACCTAGCCCAAAAGTCCTACGACATCCCTCCCCACCACACTGAAATATCTCTTATTTCAGTTTCATCATCCTAACTAACATTTGTTTACAATAAAAACGGGGCCGAATTATTTAAGTTATCATCTAAGAAATCCTATTTCTATGAACCCTAAACAAATTACACAAACATAACATATATATAGTACTTCTACAGACAACTAGAGCATGCAGAGTCTATTTCCTTGTTGGAAATCTGTAATACAAACATATTCTCATATTTAACAAAAGTAACCTTAACCACTATGATTTCAGTGTGTAACTAATAACAAACATAAATTAAGATCAAAAGTCAGTTTAGATCATAACATTACTTTATCTACTTCTCTTTTTTCTTCAAAAGACAAAATTGAGTTAATTACAGTAAAATTATGACTCATGTAGAACATTAGCAAACAAATTAAGTAGAGTATTAGCATGTATACACATTTAAAATGATATAGACCATAACATCAATAGTAATTTCTATAAGAAACCTTATCTTATAATTTCTACTCTTATTGTTACTATGGGCATTAATTTATTTTAAAATTTGGCCTTAAAACTACTCCTGAAACAAAACATGTTTTACTGTGTGTAAAGTCGAAACATTTACTATCTTGATATGCAATTACTATTCAGAGACCACTTAATATAAAAACTTAATGAACCTAAAGATTAAATCATAATTCAAATAATAATGATGCTAAAACAAAACACTAATATTATTTAAGCAGAAAAACAACTTATTAATCTTAGTGCAAATCATACAATTTATCCTCAAACAAAACATTTGTTACTTTCATATTATATTACTATTCAGAGACCAATGGATAGGAGAACTTAATGGACACAAAGATTAAATCATAATTCAAATAATAATAATGCTAAAACAAAACACTAATATTATTTAAGCAGAAAAACAACTTATTAATCTTAGTTCAAATCATACAATTTATCCTCAAACAAAACATTTGTTACTTTCATATTATATTACTATTCAGAGACCAATGGATAGGAGAACTTAATGGACACAAAGATTAAATCATAATTCAAATAATAATAATGCTAAAACAAAACACTAATATTATTTAAGCAGAAAAACAACTTATTAATCTTAGTTCAAATCATACAATTTATCAATGGCACTTATTCGAAACTATATCTAAGGGAGACTCTGAGTTTTCGCTTAAAATTATCTTAAAGCTAGTAAAACAAAAAAAAAAAAAATAAAAAAAATATTTTGTCGTTTAGCCAGTGGACAAAGACGGTGGGGACATTTTCTTTCCCATTTTTTTCAGTTCTAATACGGGGGTAACTTTAATTAACTAATAAGGGATTTTTAAATACCCTTCTTTCTCTCTTCACTAAAGTTTGGACATGTATAGGGATTATTTTTCTTTCTCGTTTACGTGGCTTCTAAAGGTATTATTAAAATATTGTAAAATATTTCTGTGTTTCTTTTCCTCTCTTTTCACTGCAGTTATGACATGTATGGGGATCTCCTTGTTTCTGGGATTTCATCAAGATTACATGGTTTTTTAAAGTAGTTTAAAACTTTTATTTTTTAGGACTGTTCTCCCTGTCTTAGGACGACTTTTAATTTCTCTGTCCAGGACGACTTTTAATTTCTCTGTCTAGGACGACTTTTTATTTTTTCTCTGTCTAGGACGACTTTTGTTTTCCCTGTCTAGGACGACTTTTAATTTCTCTGTCTAGGACGACTTTTAATTTCCCTGTCTAGGACGACTTTTAATTTCTCTGTCCAGGACGACTTTTAATTTCTCTGTCTAGGACGACTTTTGTTTTCTCTGTCCCTTGCTCATGAATTCTTGCTAGGTGCGATTCCACGGTTTCCCTCGGGGATTCTTTTTTTTTTCACTCCCTCGCCGTCCTTGCTGCAGGCCCAGGTTTGTTGCCATATCTCCGTTACTCGGATAGGCAAGACAAAAAGGAAGGATTCGGCACCTCTCTAATCCTTCCAGCCCGGCTTCCTCGTCCCGCCCTCGGCCGATCTTGACTAAGACCACCACGCAGGAGACCTGCAACGTCACAGCGATTCT